>JAFIRS010002843.1:0-176497 GCA_018342105.1 Gonioctena quinquepunctata | reverse complement strand
TCGTTACGAATTCAAAGAAAAGGTTCCTTCCCCCAGAAAATTTTTTGCCCCAAAACCCGCATTTCTCGTTGGTTCATACCTTGGCCAATCAAACTGGTTTTTTGGGGAAAGGGGCATTCTTCCGGACTCCAATTTTATCCGGGAATTTTAAATCACGAGAGGGGGTTTTCTTTAAAAACCCCAACCCAAAAAAACCCATCCTACGGCTTTCTCCCGGGCCCGCAAACATAAAAATGGGGGGAAGAAAACCAAAACACACTTGTTAAAGTCAAAACGGTTTTCAAACGGCTTGGGTTTTTCTTTAAATTTCCCCGCACGATTTCGTTTTTTAACCTCCATCAATCCCGGTGAAGTTCCGGGAAAATTTTCCCAATTTCGTGAATTTTTAAAATCAAAAATTTTTTGGGCAACAGGTCAAACCCAAAAAACCACCAAAAAATTAGCCCCCATTTTAACGAAAAAAATGATAGGAAAAGGCCACAAAAATTTAAAACCGGGCTCTCGCCATTTTTTCCCCCTCTCAAAACCGTTTCTACCGCATCAGACCTTTTTGGTTCACCTTTTCTTTTAAACAAGTTTTGGGCAAAATTTTATTAAAAAAGTAACCCCCGGCAAAGCTGACCTAATATGGGGGGAAAATTTTCCGGATTCCCCTCAATCCCCAAATTTTGTTAGAAAGATTTCCAACTCTAACCCCAAAACAGATTTAAAGCAAAAAGCCTTCCAACCAAAAGACACCATTCCCCCAAAAGCCCACCAGGTTTAAAGCCAGGGTTTTTTCAAACCGGGGCATCGGACCCTTGGGGCCATACCCAGGTCAAAAGAAAAAAAAAATTTTAAAACAGATTGAAAAATCTTTTGGGGGGCTCCCCGGAATTTTAAAAAATCCGGGGACCCCGGTTTTAACAAACTTAAACCGAAAGGTTCCGCTACCCCTTTTCCATGTTTAACAAAAACACGATATCGAGAAAAGAAATTTTTCCAAAAATTTTTTTTAAATCGGCCTGGCCTTTTCAAAGTTTTTCAGTTTTTTCTTTCGTTGGTTCTTTCAGGCCAAAAAACCCCGGGTTCGACAGATAAGATTATTCCCCGGGGGGCCCGGGGAAATTTTTAAACACGAGTTTTCGCAAAATTTTCCATTTCACCAAAAAGCTTTTACTCCACCAATTCCCCAATTTCTGTTTAACAAAAACACGAAGCGGTAGAAAATTCGAAAACCAAAGAATTACCTTGGAAAAATTTTTTCCCCGGCAGCCCAGGTTTAAAAATTTCGCACGATTTCGGTTCTTATTTTGGGGTCAATAAACCGTATCAGAATTGATAGTTATCTAATCGAAAAAGCTTTTTTTGGGAATTTTCCCCAAAACGGTTTAATTTCGGTTTTTAACCCCGTTGAAAGTCACAAAATGCGTTTTCCGTTTAACAAAAACACGTAGGGGAAGGAGAAATTTTTGGGGGTTAAAAAAATTTTAATTGGCCCTTGTTTTTCAAGGGGTTCAAATTTTCCCCGGCATCATTTTGTTGTTAAAATTTTTTGTTTTTAGAAAATTTGTAATTGCATCAGATTATTAAAAAGAATTTTCTAAGGGGTGCGGTAAATTTTTTTTTTATTACAAAAATTCACAATTTTTCCCATCAAAACCCCACCGTTGGACCCTTAAAAGGGGAAAGGAAATCTCGGATTTTAAAATTCCACGATTTTGGGGGTCCAAGCTTCACCGCACAGATTATAGAGCCCATCAAATGGGGTTTAAATTACGTTTGATTGGCCTAAGGGGAACCAACGAGAAATCTGATGCGAATTTAAAAGAAAAGCCGTCCTGATGTTGGGGGAAACCCCCGGGAAAGGGGCTGAGGGGGTTTGGTGTTTTTTTTGGTTTCGCAACAGATTTCCCCCCAATTCGTTTTTCGATGTTTGCTTAAAAACCCCATGAGAAGAACCCCCATTGATGTCGTGGGTTTTTTCTAACAATTTTTTGGGGTGACCAAAGTAACAAAACCCCCGTGATTTTAAATTCCAAAACATATTAGGGCCAAAATTTTAAACCGCACAGATTATAGATGCCCCCATCAAAAATTTTTGATGCAATTCACATGTTTGTTTTGGGCCCAAAATTAGGGAACCAACGAGAAATCTGGGGGAATTTGAAAAAAAACCAAGGGTCCTGATGTTGGGGAAACCCAAAAGGAAACGGCCCCAGACGGAGGTTTTAGTTTTTTTTTTCGAACAGATTTCCCCATTTGATAGTTTTTTGGCGTTAAACGCATGAGAAGTACGACTATTGATGTCGTGGGTAGGTCTTTCAACAATTTGTTAGTGACCTGTTAAAGTGCACGAAATCTCGTGATTTTAGAATTCCACGATATTAGGTCCAAGTTCACCGCACAGATTATAGATGTCACTATCAATAATCTGATGCAATTCACATGTTTGTATTGGCCTAAGGTTATGAACCAACGAGAAATCTGATGCGAATTTGAAAGAGACCACAAGCCGTCCTGATGATTGGGAAACCATGAAACAGGCTGTAGACGGATGGTGTGTCTTTTGATTCGTAACAGATTTCTCTCACTCGATATCGATGTTTGCGTTAAACGCATGAGAAGTACGACTATTGATGTCGTGGTAGGTCTTTCTAACAATTTGTTAGTGACCTGTTAGAGTGCACGAAATCTCGTGATTTTAAAATTCCACGATATTAGGTCCATTTCACCGCACAGATTATAGATGTCACTATCAATAATCTGATGCAATTCACATGTTTGTATTGGCCTAAGGTTATGAACCAACGAGAAATCTGATGCGAATTTGAAAGAGACCACAAGCCGTCCTGATGATTGGGAAACCATGAAACAGGCTGTAGACGGATGGTGTGTCTTTGATTCGTAACAGATTTCTCTCACTCGATATCGATGTTTGCGTTAAACGCATGAGAAGTACGACTATTGATGTCGGTAGGTTTTTCTAACAATTGTTAGTGACCTGTTAAAGTGCACGAAATCTCGTGATTTTAAAATTCCACGATATTAGGTCCAGTTTCACCGCACAGATTATAGATGTCACTATCAATAATCTGATGCAACTCACATGTTTGTATTGGCCTAAGGTTAGAACCAACGAGAAATCTGATGCGAATTTGAAAGAGACCACAAGCCGTCCTGATGATTGGGAAACCATGAAACAGGCTGTAGACGGATGGTGGTCTTTTGATTCGTAACAGATTCTCTCACTCGATATCGATGTTTGCGTTAAACGCATGAGAAGTACGACTATTGATGTCGTGGGTAGGTCTTTCTAACAATTTGTTAGTGACCTGTTAAGTGCACGAAATCTCGTGATTTTAAAATTCCACGATATTAGGTCCAAGTTTCACCGCACAGATTATAGATGTCATATCAATAATCTGATGCAACACATGTTTGTATTGGCCTATTATGAACCAACGAGAAATCTGATGCGAATTTGAAGTAATCAAGCCGTCCTGATGATTGGGAACCATGAAACAGGCGTAGACGGATGGTGTGTTTTGATTCGTAACAGATTTCTCTACCTCGATATCGATGTTTGCGTTAAACGCATGAGAAGTACGACTATTGATGTGGGTAGGTCTTTCTAACAATTGTTAGGACCCGTTAAAGTGCACGAAATCCTGATTTTAGAATTCCACGATATTAGGTCCGTTCACCGCACAGATTATAGATGTCACTATCAATAATCTGATGCAATTCACATGTTTGTTTGCCTATTATGACCAACGAGAAATCTGATGCAATTTGAAAGAGACCACAAGCCGTCCTGATGATTGGGAAACCATGAAACAGGCTGTAGACGGATGGTGTGTCTTTTGATTCGTAACAGATTTCTCTACTCGATATCGATGTTTGCTTAAACGATGAGAAGTACGACTATTGATGTCGTGGGTAGGTCTTTCTAACAATTTGTTAGTGACCGTTAAAGGCACGAAATCTCGTGATTTTAAAATTCAGATATTAGGTCCAGCTTCACCGCACAGATTATAGATGTCACTATCAATAATCTGATGCAATTCACATGTTTGTATTGGCCTAGGTTATGAACCAACGAGAAATCTGATGCGAATTTGAAAGAGACCACAAGCCGTCCTGATGATTGGGAAACCATGAAACAGGCTGTAGACGGATGGTGTGTCTTTTGGATTCGTAACAGATTTCTCTCACCTCGATATCGATGTTTGCGTTAAACGCATGAGAAGTAGACTATTGATGTCGTGGGTAGGTCTTTCTAACAATTTGTTAGTGACCTGTTAGAGTGCACGAAATCCGTGATTTTAAAATTCCACGATATTAGGTCCAGTTCACCGCACAGATTATAGATGTCACTATCAATAATCTGATGCATTTCACATGTTTTTATTTTCCTATTGGTTACGTCGAACCAACGAGAAATCCGATGCGAATTTGAAAGAGACCACAAGCCGTCCTGATGATTGGGAAACCATGAAACAGGCTGTAGACGGATGGTGTGTCTTTGATTCTGTAACAGATTTCTCTCTCTCGATATCGATGTTTGCGTTAAACGCATGAGAAGTACGACTATTGATGTCGTGGGTAGGTCTTTCTAACAATTGTTAGTGACCTGTTAAAGTGCACGAAATCTCGTGATTTTAAAATTCCACGATATTAGGTCCAGTTTCACCGCACAGATTATAGATGTCACTATCAATAATCTGATGCAATTCACATGTTTGTATTGGCCTAAGAGGAACCAACGAGAAATCTGATGCGAATTTGAAAGAGACCACAAGCCGTCCTGATGATTGGGAAACCATGAAACAGGCTGTAGACGGATGGTGTGTCTTTGATTCGTAACAGATTTCTCTCACTCGATATCGATGTTTGCGTTAAACGCATGAGAAGTACGACTATTGATGTCGTGGGTAGGTCTTTCTAACAATTGTTAGTGACCTGTTAAAGTGCACGAAATCTCGTGATTTTAAAATTCCACGATATTAGGTCCAAGCTTCACCGCACAGATTATAGATGTCACTATCAATAATCTTATGCAATTCACATGTTTGTATTGGCCTATTATGAACCAACGAGAAATCTGATAAGAATTTGAAAGAGACCACAAGCCGTCCTGATGATTGGGAAACCATGAAACAGGCTGTAGACGGATGGTGTGTCTTTTTGGATTCGTAACAGATTTCTCTCACTCTCGATATCGATGTTTGCGTTAAACGCTTGAGAAGTACGACTATTGATGTCGTGGTAGGTCTTTCTAACAATTTGTTAGTGACCTGTTAAAGTGCACGAAATCTCGTGATTTTAAAATTCCACGATATTAGGTCCAAGCTTCACCGCACAGATTATAGATGTCACTATCAATAATCTGATGCAATTCACATGTTTGTATTGGCCTAAGGTTATGAACCAACGAGAAATCTGATGCGAATTTGAAAGAGACCACAAGCCGTCCTGATGATTGGGAAACCATGAAACAGGCTGTAGACGGATGGTGTGTCTTTTTGGATTCGTAACAGATTTCTCTCACTCTCGATATCGATGTTTGCGTTAAACGCATGAGAAGTACGACTATTGATGTCGTGGGTAGGTCTTTCTAACAATTTGTTAGTGACTTGTTAAAGTGCACGAAATCTCGTGATTTTAAAATTCCACGATATTAGGTCCAAGCTTCACCGCACAGATTATAGATGTCACTATCAATAATCTGATGCAATTCACATGTTTGTATTGGCCTAAGGCTATGAACCAACGAGAAATCTGATGCGAATTTGAAAGAGACCACAAGCCGTCCTGATGATTGGGAAACCATGAAATAGGCTGTAGACGGATGGTGTGTCTTTTTGGATTCGTAACAGATTTCTCTCACTCTCGATATATATATATATTCCATTGTAAATTGATATAATTGGTGAATTCTCGATACAAGTGTGTTCACACTTATCGAGTACTCATCACTCATTTGTGCGAAAGTGAGATTCATGCTTTCACATAAACCTTAACTATAAAATATATTCCCAACAGAATTACTCCTACTGGAAAACTCCTTGATGAAGCATTTCGACATATTGGAAATGTATTTGGTATCCACACGGCGTATCTAATTGGACAGGTATATCGGAATATAATTAATGAGAAAAAACGAATTTCCTTTCATGAGATATCCAGTTTTATGAAGCCTCTCCAGTGGCATCTCTATACCTTGGCAATAAATTTTCAACGGTGAACTGATGAACTGGAAAACTCAGGCAAAAGAAATAAATATCACGTTCATTAAAAAATATAAAAACTCGATATTTTATTTCAATATTCTGAAAGTTGAAATCGTACAACGACACACTAGCTTGTCTCAGGATATTTGCAACTAAGCTACAGTGAAGATGGGGAGGTTCGTTAAGTGATCACTGATCTTATTGAGTTGTAAATAAGCCCCAGGTGAATCTATTCCCCTCCAAATATCCAATAATAGTCTGTTCAAACCTCAACTTAGCAAAGGATTGAGACACAAAATAAATACGAAGTACGACTCTAAGTAATTTATTGATCTACTATACAAATAACGAAAGATCAACTAACTTGGTCCTCTGTATCTGTAAGTACACAAGGGTATCTAAACGTATAAGTATCAAAGTATCAAAGTATCAAAAGTATCAAAGTATAAGAAAGTATGAAAGTATCAAAGTATCAAAGTATCAAAGTATCGAAGTATCGAAGTATTGAAGTGTCGAAGTATCGAAGTATCGAAGTATCGAAGTATCGAAGTATAGAGTATCGAAGTATCGAAGTATCGAAGTATCGAAGTATCGAAGTATCGAAGTATAAAGTATCGAAGTATCGAAGTATCAAAGTATCGAAGTATCAAAGTATCAGATTATTAAAGTATCAAAGTATCAAAGTATCAGGGTATCAAAGTATCAAAGTGTCAAAGTATCAAAGTATCAATGTATCAAAGTACAAAAGTATCAAAGTATCAAAGTATCAAACAATCAAGTACCTATCAAAATACCAAATAATTGATGTATCAAGAATATCAAATTATCAAGTATCGAACTATCAAATATCAAAACACCAATTATCAAAATACCCAATTATTAATGTATCAAAAATATCAAGTATCGAACTAACAAATTTCGGAACATCAATTCGTGAAACTGTGCAACAGTAGACACTATAACAAATATAATAAGCGCCAGCCAAGCTCATCATATTCGTAGCCATCTACTAGGATAACAATGGCGATAACAGTTGATATCAAGGCGCGATTGCAGAAGTTCAGAGGTCATTCAACAATCAATAGTTACCAAAATTACTATAAATGACCGCGTGAGCTCAGGCGTTTTGCATGCGTGGATCAAGTATCCTCAAATAATTCCAATAGGCTTTAGGCCATCTCAAATCCCGCTCAACAATGGCCGCATCAATAATAAACAATAAATATAGGTCTGCCGGCATATAAACCATACCGCAGGTGGGAAAAATCTGAGTATAACATGAACAATAACGCTAGTGAAAACACCAACAATTAGAGTATAATTCAACAATGATACGCAATAAATGTAGTGCCTTGTAGTATGTAAGCAAGTATAACATGAACAATAACGCTAGTGAAAACAACAACAATTAGAGCATAATTCAACAATGATACGCAATAAATATAGTGCCTTCTAGTATGTTAGCAATATCGCATGGGTGATAATATCTCGGTGAAACATCATCCCTGTTTTTCTACCCTTAGGGGTGGATATTTTTTTTAAATTCTAATATTACCAACTTCGAGGTATACCCTATTCAATAAAAAAAATTTATCTGAATCGGATAACCCAATTCAAATTTATGCCTCATAGAATCGGTTAACGGTATCCTCCATTTTGCTACCCTTAGGGGTGGATTTTTTTTTCTAATTCAAATGGGACCAACTCTGAAGTAAACCCTATCCAACAAAAATAGAATCATCGAAATCGGACAACTTTGTGAAAAGTTATGCAAGGATCATACATAAAAAAAAATATACGAGTCGACTAGAGAACCTCCCCCTTTTTGATTTCGTTGGTTAAAAATTAAACTTCAATTTAGTATTATTTTTTTTCTAAAAACACGATGAGTGTAAATAATCAACAAAAATATACCTGTTTAAATCTGGCAACCTAGAGGTTGCGACTGACTGAGAGCTGGCAACCATTATTTTTCACAATCTCCTCGTCATTTTCTTTGGAATACCGTTCAATTCACTTAAAAAATATATACCTGCAATTCATCAATATAAATCAATTACAATATATTTATTTAAAGGTAATCGCGGCTAATAATTGTAAGGCAACCCGGCAGAAATGTATTACATTGTCATTAATCATTCATTTGAATTAGGTTTCATTGAAAAAACAGATACTTACAGAAATAGTCTGCCGGGTCCTAGACTATGAATTGTTCGACAGTTCACGTGCAGAAAATTCATAAGCCTTTATCTCAAAGGCTCCTTTGATCTCAATAAAAAATCTCCCATCTCAAAAACTTAACTTACCGGCTTCAAATATATTCTGGATAGTGTTTCTGCGAAAGGTGAAAACTGTTGCATTATTCATATGACAAAACTATATTTGTTGATGATAGTTCTTTCCTTAACAATGAAAATGCAATATACAAAGCTCCCAAGGATTTCAACGTCTGTTGATGTGAATCTAGTAATTTATTCACAGACATATTTTTTTATGTCTTCCCAAATAATTTCCAAAGAATAACATTCACAGATTTATGATGATGCACTTAATATCCTTTAATTGTTTACAAGTTTTTATGTAACTTGCTTCGTTCGTATGTAATTCTGTCATTCTTTCCGGTTCAAAACTTGTAATCCATTTTTGGAGCAATTATCGACATTCGATTGAGCTGAAATTTGGCAGGTGTTCATAGTTCCGGTGACAATGCATTATGAAATTTTTATTAGAGAAAAACCAAAATGGCGGCTTTAAGATGGCGAACGAGTTTTGTGATTATGGTACGTTTCGATTCGAAATTGGGGGGTATGTGGGGACAGGATTGGTGAATTGTTCGTCAAAGTTCAAGAATTCAAGATGGTGGCTCCAAGATGGCGGACAAGTTTTGTGATTATGGTCCGTTCGATTCAAAATTGGTATGTGGGGGTTTTCGGGACAGAGATAATGAATTTTTTCTCAAAATTTAAGATCATGGAATTTTTGTGGCAAGATGGCGGACAGTTTGGTTATGGTCCGATTCGATTTAAAATTGGTATATTGGGGTTTTCGAGGTCGGAGATTATGATTTTTTTATCAGAATTCAAAAATTCAAGATAGCGGACGAGTTTTGTAATTATGGCCCGATTCGATTGAAAATTGGTATGTTGGGGTTTTTGGGATCGGAGATTATGAATTTAGTCGAAGATAATTGATTTTTAGTTGAAATTAATAAATCAAAGATGGCAACTACAAGATGGCAGATGAGTTTATCTTTAGATGGTCTCCTCATTGAAGGACTAGTTAGGTCAGAACTTACAGGAAAAATACCTCATAATAACGATTCTTCAACAGAAATGCATAGGTCAAGGCGTACTTACGTACTAAAAAGCACAAACAAAAATAAGTATCAAAAAACCCTTTTAAAGGCAAGCTTTCATTTGAATGCACTATAAAGTGAAAAATAATTGCTTTGGGTGTGTGACGTATGTTATTCCGTGAGTTATAGACCAGTGCTGAAGCCTTTGAAAATGGTAAAAAGTGATAGTAGGATGAAACCCATTGGAAAAGGAAGAGAATATAACAAAAATGAAAGGAAAAATAATTTACGGGCGATCTGAGGTCGGGAAGTGGAAGGGGGTGAGTTTTTGAGGGGAAAAAACGGTTTATCTTGATTTCCGGCAAAACTACAGATCCCATTGAGAAAATTCAAGGGACAATGTTGTAGGTAATGGAAATATCTACAACTTTTGTAACCACACTTTTTTCACATAACCTCAAAATTTATGTGAAAAATTCAAATCACCAAGTTTTTGATTTTTTATTTTTATCTTCTACAATTTCTTTTTGTCCACGAAATTCAGTGAAAACCCTTTTTTATGTTTCAAACACACTGTAATTTTTTTTATTTAAAATATTCATTTTTTCACCTTATTTTGACTTAATATCGAAAAAGCACTCTATTTTTCAATCAAAAATTCTCCCGTCAAAATATCAGCTTTTTTAATAAGGTCGGTCAGCTTTTCGTTCGTTGGAATCTCTACTTTCTGATGGTATGAAAAAAAGTAAATTACTATGACAGAAAATGCAAAGAAACGAAAAAAACTCGAATCCGAATTGAATAAGACATCTACAATATTTTGAGAAAGTTGTAGAATCTTCTTTAAATTATATGCGTAGATGCCTATTTATTGCTATTTAAAGATAACTCATGTACCTGAGTGACCAACGGAAAATTTTAGCCCATCAAAAGGTATTTCATAGAGAAGTGGGGAAGGGGCTAGGAGGGTCTGGGCCTTACTACCTGTTATTTCTTTGCATTTTCTGAGAACATTTACCATAGTAATGTATATTTTTTTTACACTATTCGAAAGTAGAGATTTCAACGAACAAAAAGCCCACCGACTTTTTTTATATTTTGACAGGAGAATTTCTGATTGAAAATTAGGGTGCTTTTTTGATATTGAGTCAAAATAAGGTGGAAAAATGAATATTTTAAATCAAAAAAATTACAGTGTGTTTGGGACATACAAGAGTAAGTTTTCACCAAATTTCGTGGATAAAATTTGTTTTTTGTGAAAGGTAAAAATAAAAAACCAAAAACTTCGTTATTTGAATTTTTCACATACATTTTGAGATTAGGTGAAAAAAGTGTGGATACCAAAGTTGTAGACCTTTTCATTACCTACAACTTTTTTCCATAGAACTTGTAGTTTTTCTGGAAATCGAGATAAACCGTTTTTTACCCTTAAAAACTCACCCCCCTCCACTTCCCGACCTCAGATCGCCCGTAAATTATTTTTCCTTTCATTTTTGTTATATTCTCTTCCTTTTCCAATGAGTTTCATTCCACTATAATTTTTTTTGGTTTCAAAAATTATCGACCCTGGTCTATTATAGATTCAAAAGCTTGTCGCTTTTGTATTCGAACTGAAAACTTTGCGCGACAAGCTTTCGAATCTATAACTCACGGAATAACCTACGTCACACATCCAAAGCAATTATTTTTACTTTTCAGTACATTTGAATAAAATCTTGTCTTCAAAAAGGTTTTTTATTGATTATTTTATTTTTCTATTTCTTGCTATTCCATTGGTCTTGTCCAAATTGATCTTCTCAACGGACGCTGGATTGTGTAACTCCTTATATATCTATAAAACCCGATGCTTTCATTTGTGGGAGTTTGGAACAAACTTAGCGACACCTGGGTGTTCGTTAATGAGAGATTACTAGAGTTTCATTCGGCGCCTAACGTTGTTTCTATAATTCAGTAAACTTTAGTCACAGGCTATACGGATTATTAACTTAAATAATGTGCCCTTCGTGTTGTTATTCGCAATTATCCCGTTCTCTTTGTACGAACTACTAAGCCAGTAGATATAGACAATCAATGCACATGGACTCCAGAAGTTTTTAAACTTCAATGGTATGTTAGTTCTTCAATGAAAACGAACTACACAATTTTGTAGAAGCCTGCGATGAACGGAACATTGGTTTAATTGCAAAAACGTTTTCATGCTTTATTTTTGCACTGAAAATTGCAAAAGTTCTGCAAACTAGGATACCGATAGTAATCATGTTTCACAATATGCATTAACTTGCAAAAGTTACGTACCTTTGTTTTTTGTCATTTGTTCGAATTTTTAATTGTTATTTGTTTAGAAAAATTACAAAAGTTCTGCAACTTGAATAAGCGAACGGAAAAAAGTTTAATATATCCACGTACATTTGCAACCATTTCTGAAAAACGAAATACAAAAAACGGAACCTATTTATTCACCAATATAATTTTTTTACATTTTTACAGCTGCTGAAATAATTGCAAAAGTTCTGCAAATTGCAATTATAATTACGACCAATATTTCACGTTACCCAAGAGATTTGCAACCGCCATTGTTCAACGGATTTTTTTTATACAATTGATTTGCTTTTTAATAATTTGGCAAAAAATTGTAAAAATTGTTGATATATATTGGACCGATATATGTCTACATTGGTCCAGTTTATATACTTGATTATCCAATACGTATATCTGTTATATTTTGTACCAGTTGATTGAAATTGCATCCGAAGAATGATTCGGTTACGTAGTTGACCACTAAAATAATTTAAACTAATTATTAATCTTAGAAGCAATCGAAATAAATGTAATCTTACATTTTCGAATGCAACAAAGAGTACCAAATTTTATTCCTACCGTTAAATTATTTTTGTGTCTATTCTGCTGAAAGTCATACAACCATTTTTCATTTGAAATTTTCACTTGTCACATCATGATTTTATAGCAATCGAAGATATTTTAAAATGAATAATCGATGCTCTATGGAAGTAAGGATATCAAAACGTTATCTATTCTTAATTTCGCAAGTACATAATTGTCATCATCAATCAGGAACATTGCTAAAAAAAAAAGTGAGATCGATTAAACATCTCTAATTCAATTTCTTGAATTGAATAAAATTATAATTTACCTTTCGACTCGACTTTCTTATTCAAATTATGGTTTCGCATGGAAAATTCCATTGAATCCGACAGGAGAACTGAAATGTAAGAATAATTTTCTTGATTTATGAAAAAATTCAAAATAAAGAGGGAAAAAAACACTGTGACGTAACACAGTGGTAGGTTAATCGTACTAATTTACAATTGTATGACGTCAGATTGTATCGAGTGATTCTCGATCCTTCAACAAATGTACTCACAGGATTTTTTTATGCAACTTCCTAATTCATAACGAAAACGTTAGCTTTCAACATTGAATGATTTCACCTACTGTTAACGAGCTTGTTCTTAGATAGCTTCATTCATTCATTCATTTTATTTTTTGTGAGATAATTCTTTGTATTTATTGTTGCATAAGGATGATTATTATTAGAATTTATTGAAGTTTATGGAGATATTTGACTATATATGTGATTTGGTGATCCCACCTCGAATGACGATCAGAAGATCAATATAAATGCCTGAAAACTTGTTTTTCTTTGTGAGGAAAGTATGCAGTTAGATAAGTAGAACTGAAATTCGATTCTTATTCGCGAATTCATGAAACAACTATATAAATCCGACTTATATCCATAACGCGAGCTCTTACTGTTAATATAGATCCTTTCTTGTAAAAGAAGATATGAATAAATAAATAAATATTTCACGGATACCCTGTATATATGAAAAATAATTGCCCTACAGTCATTATCCCTCAACACGCCCAATCGGGATTTCTGTATTTCGAACGGCAAAGGCTCAAAGACTCGAACAAAAATGCCCAGGCCTTTTCATTGGATCGCTGCTCACATTTCAATAAATCCGAGAATTTTTTGCGAGGTAGGTACCTACTTTAATTAAAATGACAACCGAGCCACTCATATTCATCCGAGTGGTTTGTGTTCTATGTACAGCAAGCTCATCCAGTCGAAAACTTACTACTTCGAAGAAAAATAGGTGGGAGTGTATAAAAGATCGACTGCCTTGTATGGATTCCCAAGTGGCACAGAGTCATAAAATTAACATAATGACTTCTTATACCATCTTAAAGACCACGTATTTGTATGTTTTAAAACAAAAAAGTTAATGTGCGTTTTATAACCTTCAGGCGTTGCTATGACGTCGTGTAGTAGATATAACGAGAGTACAATAAAGAATTCTCGAGATGAAGTTGTACTGTGGTTTGTATGTAAATAAATTGTTTGTGTCGTTGAGTAGAACTCAAGAGCAGTTGCTGTGAGGTTATTATGACAATGAACATATGTGGTTCTATTGACAATCAATTCCATATTGACAATCAATTGCAAAAAAACTCATTTTTTGCCTTTCACGTCATACTCTTCAAACCTACTACCATATAATGAACTAAATATACAATGTGATAACGGCAACTCTTTAAAAATAGAGTCTGTTGATAAAATCAAATATCTGAGTATATACATAGACTCCCACTTGAGGTGGGAAGAGCACATTAATTATATAATCAAAAAATTAAGATTCATGTTATATAGATTCAAAAACATCTCCGACATAATAAATAATAAATATCTGAGGATATTGTACTACGCGTTGGTCGAAAGCCACATTTTCTACAAACTCATAGCATGGGGTGCCGCCTCAGCAACACTGATCGAAAACTTACAGAAAATTCAAAAGTGCATCCTCAAAATGATCTACAGAAAACGGAGGATGTATCAATCTGATAGACTCTACCAAGAAACGGCATTGATGAATGTTTACCAACTTTATGCAAAAACGATCCTTTTAAGACAGTACAAAAATAAATCGTCCCTGGTACACATTCAACACTCTTACGATACAGGATACAGAAACAAATTCGTAATACCCAGAGCAGAAAAAACAATAGGTCAAAGATGTCACACCTTTCTAGGACCGAAACTTTTCAATGAGCTGCCATCGGAATTTAAAAGAATCAATTCATTTCAAATGTTCAAGAATAAAATTAAAACTTGGCTCTTCACCATTCCCTTGAGCACACTACAAAACTTCATATCCACAAACAGAACATGTTAGTCTAGCACCATCCAATTCAACATCTTAGTTGTAGTTATAATTAAAGTTTATTATTGTTATTATTATATATATATATATATATATATATATATATATACGTTGATGTGTGTGTGTCTATGTATATGATTATTGTGTGTATGTATGTACTGAGTACAATTTTAATAGTTATGGGATTATAAAAGCGATGCAATAAACACAGATAGTGCACCACGCGCGGAATCGTTTCCTTGTGGTTGTCTGTGTTTATTCACCACGTCAGTGTTCACATATCTTTTGTACATAGTAATCAATTTTTTTTTTACTGAACCCCTAATACATCACACACAAGCTATTGTAGCTTCTGTGATTTATTTTTTCTTTTTTTTTTCTTTCACGTTTATTTTAAATCTTCATACTTCTGTTTTCATGTCTCATTTTATTGTATTTGGAAAATTTATGAAATAAAAATTATTATATATTTGTCCAAATATTGACATTCACCAAATCATAAAAAACACATTTGTTTCATGTTATACATCACTTGTTATTATGATTATTATCTATTTTTTTTAACCATTTTATTAGTTATTAAGTATTTATCTTGTACCTTAGTCTATGTTTGTTTGAATATTTTATTACTTTTTCAAATTATTGATTACATTCAATCTAGCTACTTGCACTCAAGCCCTACGCACAGACTTGTTCTACTGTAGGGTTTTCAATTTATTCCCTCCTCCTTTTATTGTATTTCACTTATATGTAATGTAATTCAAGAGGCGTTGTGTGAATAAAATTATTATTATTATTATTATTAAAATTTTTAAATTTTACATATTGTACTCATGTTATGTAGTTTTATCAACTGATGAACTTTGGTCGTAATGGTTACATTATGTATCTAGGTTAGATTATTTTTGTTGGTTATGTTATTTTTGTTGGATAGGTATATTGTGTTATGTATGTAGAATATTCAGTACCGTATGAATGATCAAAATGCCAGAACAAAATCCAATCTGCCTATAGAAAAATATGAAGAGCAAGGATGAGTGCCTACCCCAAAATTAACATCTGAAATAATTAATCAGTCTATCGGGACACTGCAAAAAAATGAAGTTCATCCAGTTCCTTCAATTGTTTCCACAACAAGGGAAGACATAAATAATATGTATGTGCACTTCGAGTGATAAATAAAAAATATTTAAATATAACTGTTCAACATCAACATAACCTCTATTGTAAATGTCAGTTATTTTTAGCGTTTTCCATCAGGCGGAACCAGCGGAATGCTTATGCACTCAGTGTATATCTTTTTCTGTTTTGATAGCGTTACGACGTTAGTACAACAAAACTTGGTACTTGTGGTCACAGCGACTACATTACAACTTTTTTATGTAAGATATTGCGATGTCTTCGAGACACTCGTATGATAGTACATATCGG
The DNA here is from genome assembly GCA_018342105.1 of Gonioctena quinquepunctata. Classification (NCBI taxonomy): domain Eukaryota; kingdom Metazoa; phylum Arthropoda; class Insecta; order Coleoptera; family Chrysomelidae; genus Gonioctena; species Gonioctena quinquepunctata. The sequence goes on along the minus strand of JAFIRS010002843.1, from coordinate 160,373 downwards.
AGTAATTACAACTTTTCGACACTAGAAGGACGGCATCCATGTTTTTCGATTGATTGATAACATCATTCTGGTAGCCATATTGGAACAAAAATATTCAAAATAAAAAATATGGGACCCTGGGTGTTATATCAATTTGAAAATCATTGGAGATGTGCTAATCAAGTATCTTTCGTAATATGGTCTACATATTTCAAAGATTAATGAGAAAAATTGATGAAATATATTTTTTCTGAAATGAAAATAAATATGTATCTCTCTTCATTTTCGAGGCGCATGAATTTTAAGTGAGTAGAATTGGATTTTGATCGTAAAAATTGATTTGCTTGGTCACTAGACTTTCAGAACATAGACACATGAATGAAAATCATTTTTATCTCGATAACTATCACGGCCACAGAGTATCATGAACATGTATAGGAAGGCTGGCTTATATATTATATTGATATTATATAAAATCTTTTGATATGGTATACATATTGTAGAAAGATTATGACCTTCATGCATAATGATATAATGACTACACTAAGACCACAGAACGACCTTTCTGTGACTGGCTTATAAGTCTTTACTGGCAAGTCATTACCACTACTTTATAACGTCGATGTGACGTCGCAATAGTGTGCCTGCTTGTCGTCTTGGCATACATAGCGACGTCTTAGCATATTACAAGACATAAGTCATGGACTTTTGCGAAAGGTCTAGTAGACGTCTGTACAACCGAATTATGACCTCTGTGTGCTACTTGGGTTCATACATATTGGTTGAGGACGATGTTGTTTTCGACTATCTGAATACAATATATGAATTCAATTTCCACTCGTTGATAATCTGCCCAACTAGGCTGCAGAGTAACACAAGAGGTTATCTCGAACAATGGAAAATAGTGATTAAAGTTTATCTTTGAGTTGCAGATGATTAAACATCTGATTTTATGAACATCCTGTTCATATTTCAAATAAATCACTTTATATCTCTTCTGAAATATACAATTGAAAGATGCTCGGAATCATATAAAATGAAGCACAATGAGAATGAAACAAAAAACTGGATAACAAGAGATTTAGCAGAGAGAATGAACTACAGAAATGGGATTTACATTAAAAAAAAATTATAACATTTCAAAAAACGAATATTTGAGATAACGCAATATGTTTAATACATTAACAAAAGACGCTTGAACCTCATATTACCAAGAACAAAATCTATCTTAGTGAAGGCGATAGTAAAATAATTCAGAATACAGTAAAGGAACTTTCAGCTACCACTAGACGTTAAAACCCAATTTCCTATTTCCTGTGAGCGGGTGACCGTAGACTGTGATTCACAACGCCTGCTCTCTGCAATGCAAACGTGAATCACATCGATATTCTTGTATTTCTCTAGACCCACAAATTTACGGTAACTGAATGAAAGTAGATTACAAAGTGGACTAATGCGATAAGATTTCATTTCAGACAGCATAAACTACGAAATCTAAGTCACTCATTTTCTACACATATCGAAAAAATCTTCCTTCAAAACAACAACCCAACCTAAAAAATGGTGACAGTAAAAACATAGAAAATTATCGACCCATTTCTATAATCAGTATATTTTCAAAAATCTTTGAAAAAATGATATCTCATAGAATAAACGATTACATGGAAACATTTGATCTGATGACAAAGTGCCAATACGGGTTTAGAAAAAACCACTCGACAGAAACTGCAACGTTCAACTTTGTACAACAAGTACATGATTGAATCGATAAAAAAAAACATTGTGGTAGGAGTTTTTTTCGATTTAAGTAGAGCCTTCGACACCTTGAATATTGAATTCGTATCAGGAAAACTATTTAACCTGAGTATTCGAGGAAACATTAACCAGTTGATTATATCTTTCTTGACAAATATATATTTCCAGGTGAAACAGAATGACAAAATGTCGGATAAATTCTCGGACTAGTGATATTTCTATTATACGTAAATAATCTCCTAATAACATAAGTAATGGGGCGATATACCTGTATGCAAATTCATCTCGAAGCATGCGTGATTTCAATTTATTTTTTCAGAATGAATCCTTACTAGGAACGAGCTCAACAAAATTCTTAGGAACAATAATTGACTCACATTTCACTTGGCGAGAACATATATAGTTCACATCTAAGAAGCTGAATCAATCGAATTATCTCATTAAATCCCTAGAGAATAAATAAGATACTAAATCACTAATATCAGTGTATTTTGCCAGGTTTCATTCAATTATTTACTACAACATTGCTGTCTGGGGCTTAGCTCCTGAAATAGACAGAATTTTCATAAAACAGAAATCATTGCTGAGACTGATCTTCAATCTAGATTACAAAACGTAATGTAGAGAGATTTTTCAACAAACAGTTGCATGTATGTTCCATTTTGAAAACTTCAACGTATATCCATGAAAATAGAAGGAAACTATAATCGAGATCAGAAATCCATAATTACCATATCATGAATAACAATATGCTTTCTATCCAAAAATACCATCATGCAAAGTATGAAAATTCTCCTATGTTTGTTGGTATCCGTCTCTATAACATGTTGCCAAGCGATATAAAGACACTGTCATCTCCAGTTTTTTAAAAATAGTTGAAACTATTCCTGACAGAAAAATGTTTTTACACAGTAGATGAATTCACACTTGAGGTTGGTAATGCGGGGGGATCACTTTCATTGTGACGAATTTATTTCAATATGTAATTTTTTTTAATTAAATTTCTATCCATATCTTCATGTATGCGATTGTTTCCCAACATGTATCACATTTCATGCGCTACTGATATTCATATGTGTAAGTTCAACTGACCTGACCTGTTGATCTGTTCTCATATGTTTTCATGTCATTTAATATTATTTATTTTTTCATTTTACAATAACTTAATTATTTTATACATTTTATATGTTCTTTAGATATATGACCTGTCCCATCTACATAATGTAGCTGAAAGGATGAATAAATCTATCTATCTATCTAAATCTAAGGCAGACCTCAGGATGTATGTGTTGAAGGAGGATTTTTTCAGAGTTATGCAGAAAATGGGTGATTTAGTGTTTGTAGTTCATGCTGTTTGAAAGGGGGCATTTTGAGTGATATTTGTGCGAGAAAACTATGCTTGAAAATCAACTAATGAAGCAAGAAAAGATGTTATATTCCGTGTTTGGGAGGCAAAAACTCGTGAGAAAAGTAATACAGCTATTTTCAGGGAGCATGAGCACGGCGCCTATACATTTACTCAATTTTCTCTTCATGAACTCTTTTTTGCATGCCTTCTTACACACTCTAAATGATCGACGATTGTATTTGCATTGCCGGGTGCAAACGAGAATTTGACCGAGCCTATAGCAGTGTAAATAACGAGTGTTACGAATGTTCTGACGTCAGCATGTGAACTTTGAACCTCTGCAGGGAATAGGAATTTGGGCTTCAACGTCCAGTTAAGCTACCAAACTCAAGTTACGTTTGATGATTGGCCGCCGCGGCGTTTGCTACTCGTGTGGACGTGTGACGGGTTACCGTTCGCCGGAGCTACTAAGGACGCTACCATGTTACCGAGCGGAGACTTGGATCATCACAGGCACCCTCCACCCCCACGGCCTAGACACATGGTGGGCCTAGACCCGCGATGGGAAGAGACTTATCATGAATTCGAACTGCGGAGACGCATCATCCAAGGGACGCACACATCCGAGCACCTTCTCCAGCCGGCCCAACCATCAGAGAGGACACCTAGCTTTACGCTTCATCCCTTCCTTAGGTTTAAGGCCTCAGGAGAATCCACATTCGCTGGATCAGCGCGCTTAGTAATCCTAGCTACAGAATCATTTCAGCCACGGTAAGGCCGCTCGTTAAAACAAGCCGCTGGCTCTGATGAGATGTCAGTGATCGAGCGAATACAATCACCTGAACCCATAGGTGAAAGACTCCCCCGTCTCTACCGAATTACGGTATTTATTTTCCATCGATCCACTATCTAGTACCACGCCCCCCAGAGTCCAACGCCATGTGGGGCGGCACCGGCAAACCGGTGTGGCTATCCTCCTCTCCCTGGGTACCCATGTCAATAAAACGTTTGATGGGTCACCGCCGTATCAGACTTTCGACTTGATACTATTCGTGTATACGTGTGGCGAGTTACCGTTCGAGTGAGGGTTCGCGATGACTACTTAACACGCTACCATGTTACCAAGAGATGGACTTGGACTTTGCCCAGAGATGTCTGGGATCATCGCAGATTCCCCCCTCCCGCCGGCATAGCCACATAGTGGGACTAGGCCCAAGATGGGAAGAGACTATTCACATCCGCACTGTATACATATTACTACTGGATTTGATATACTTGAGAAATTATATTTCCTTCTGCCGGCCTACTAGACACTCCCTACAAAGCATGCCTTGGAGGTGAAGGTTGCCCTGGTTTCCGACCAGCACGAAAAGTGACATCTATCGCAGAAAATAGCAAAAAATCACTTCCTTTCTGGAGGAATGCACCGAGATGCCTCGGGAATATGGGAATCCTGAAACACGCTATTACCATTCGTGATAGCATTTACATGAGAATCCCTTATGGCTCGCAGAAATGGAGCGGGAAATGAATCCTCCAGGAATTGCTTCGCGATGGCATTTCATTCATGATAAGAATCTTCTGAGACTTCCTGGAAAATTTTTGTTGTGTGTGAAAAGGAGATACCGCCTAATGGATTCCGCTATGTTTGAATAGGGAGAAATAGATCTATTTTTGAATTCCGAGGGGAAAGATAAATCCAATACGCATAAGATGGATTTTTCAATCACACCATTCAACAGATGCAAGATCCAATTACAGAATAGGAATATACAGTATGAACTTCTCAACATATCAGTTACATATATTAATATCATAGACCAAGAAGCCAGCAAATAAAACGTATGCTTAGCTCAAAGCTAAATCTTGTTGAGAAGCCAGTGTTATGAATAACAGGGCAGCGCAAGTATGCAGGTGTTTCACTGTGTCAAAAAAAACTATGCCCCTGGGGAATGAGCTCAAACGTAATTATTGTTTTATATTATAGATAAGATAGTCAAAGTACGAAGGAGTTGTATGCCATACCGATGCAGCGTCTCAAACTGTCCGCAATACCCAATTAAACGTGTAATTTCTTTATGCTCTCTTGAAATATGAGCTCAAAGCTCATTTTCTCACCCAATGATAGAAAAAAATGTCTCATCACCGATTGTGACCGTGACATACTGTTTCGGTGTCCCTGTACCTGCCATACTGATTCAAAAATGTCAAATTTTCCACTAGTCCATGTATCATGGGCACAAGTATGGTGATATGTTTTTATTTTGATGAATAGAAGCAATGCCATACTGATAGGAGGTCGTTAAATGGTCGCCATGCTGAAAAAACTATTTATTTCTTTCAAAATATTCATAATATTATTGATAAATTTTGGAAAATAATTCTCTAGTCTTTACATTGATGACGAAGTGATATGAAACTACATTTGCAACATTTTACGAAAAATTAGGACCTTCAAAATTTACTGTATTTTATTTCTTTTTATATCGTTATTAGAGCGTGAGTAGTTAAATTTGGTTTATATCAGCTAATCTCGTAGTCTATTCAGAAAATGTTACATTTATGACATTAATAATATATATGTATTATCGATAAATAAAAACATTGGATCATGGTTTAAAAGAAAAACAGATTAATTTTCACAGAAATTATGGCTAGACAGAATTAATTCCAATATAAATCAAAATATTAATATTCTAAATTGGTATGGCTGGGTAACCATGCATGTTAGCTTTGCTATTGCCAAATTTATTATAAATGGTAGATTCAAAAGATTTGGACATTCTAATAATCAATAGGATATGGTTTGTTATTTCAATATTTAAATTGGCATTACATACAACATGTATTTTCTCACCTAATATAAGTATCGATTCAGAAAACACTCAGAGTTATTCTTGAAGGATTTTTACTTTGATTTCATAATTTTCAACGCGATCACGCAACACTGGAATTTCATACTTCATTATTTATTCAGCTTCGTTTATTTACGACTGCTTGGATACTACTGAGAAGACTGCATTTACTGCTGACTACATATTTGTGTTCAGAAAAACACTTGAATTTGTGAAACTTTCACACTAAATTCGCGTTGTCACTACATGTTGCTCGATTGAATTGTAACTTACTTTTTCTTCAAATATAATACAAGTTAACTGAATATTCACGTCCGATTCAATTCAAAATTGGTATGTGGAAGTTTTCAGGATCGGAGATTATGAAATTTCTGTCAGAAGTTATAAATTCAAAATCGCGGCTCCAGGATCGCGGACGAGTTTTGTGATTATGGTCCGATTTGATTCAAAATTGGTATGTGGAGGTTTTTAGAGTCGGAGATTATGAAATTTCTGTCAAACTTCATAAATTCAAGATGGAGGGACCAAGATGAGGGACGAGTTTTGTGATTATGTTCCAATTTGATTCAAAATTGGTAGGCGGGGTATCTTCTGTGTCGGAGATTATGAATTTTTTATCTGAATTCATAAATTCGAAATGGCAGCCCCAAAAATGGAGGACGATTTTTGTGATTATAGTCCGATTCGATTCAAAATTGGTGTGTGGCGGTTTTCGCGGTCGGAAATTTTGGATTTCTTGTTAAAATATATAAATTCAAGATGGTGACTTCAGGAAAGTGGACGAGTTTTGTGATTATGGTCGGAATCTATTCCAAATTGGTGTGTGGGAGTTTTTGGGGTCGGAGACCATGATTCCTTTCAGCTCAAAACTTACAGGGAAGATATCTTGTAATTAATAATGATGCTCTATTAGAAATGAACAGATTAAGGCGAACTAACTAAAACACAAAAAATAAAATAACTAATAAAGAACCTTTCCAAGGACGAGCTTCCATACAAGCCGTGTACTGTAACGTATAAAATACGCTGACAATGATTTGATTATGTTTTGTTGAATTATTTGGTTTCAAAAAGTTCGTCGCGCAAATTGTAATAAAATTAATACTTCTACAAGTTGTTACTTACCAACCAACCATTGTCCACTAAAATATATAGGTACCTACTTTTATGAACACTTCGCGCGACAAGCTTTTCGAAACCAAATAATTCAACAAAGAATAATGAAATCATTATCAGCGATGACGTTTTAGTAAACGGCTTGAATAAAAGCTTTTCATCAAAAAGGTTTTTTATTAGTTATTTAATTTTATATCTGTACGCTTTCCTTGAATATCTCGCGGGTAATTAATCTTTTTTGTCGCATTCGAATAAACTTTTTTTTATCATTGTGAGTGTAAGATATAGGTTTTTTAATGAGTCACCTGTCCCATTTATTTCATCATTCTATAATTTCGATGGCCAAGATGACATCTTTTATGGAATTTGTCGGATTAATGTTTCGAGTAATGTGTTTGTTTTTCTATCCGCAGGTCACCTACCTATATATTCAAATGATTTATGAACTATTCATTTCTATTACAGTAGTTTCACGACATTCCAATGGGTCATTATTTATTGGGATTCACCTCTAGCGACGTTCCCAAATCAATGCTTCACAATTTTCATTCAAATATTTAATTTTCAAGACGATCTTACTCGAACAGGGCGTGACAACTTCTTATTTTACCCCTGATTATTTTTTTGACATTTCTAGAAACCAATAGAAACTTTCAACTCAAATCATCCATGTACGTTTTGGCTAGTCAGAACATTATTATATGTTGGGGGAAAACTGCATTTCCATGGCAAAGAAGTACCGACGATTGCCCTTCGTGAAGCTCTAATTTATTTTCAAGAGTTTCTTCAATTTTCACCCAAGCCATGCATTCTTGCTGCTCTTAATGCATGATTCGACTCCCCTTATTTACTGCGATATATTATAAACAACGGTATGATTGAGAATCTTATGAATATCGCGGGGTTTTCGAATAGCTTAGCTGTAATGAAAAAAGTGCTGCCGGAACGAAAAGCAGAGAGAAAGTTTCAATTGACAAACTCTAGCCCGCGACTCATTGAATTTTGAATCGTTTGATCAATTCCATGAAGCTCTATTCGATGTCGAAACTCTTGAAGAGTTGTGCAATGCATTTGCCAACATTTTCCATTTAAAGTTTTCAAGCCTCATAAATAATCGGTAATGACAAAACTACTGTTACCAAGCTTGAAGGATTCGATAGGCATGATAACCGACAGTGTGATCAAAAAACTTTTTAACAAAAAATCAAACCAACGGAAAAATCAACTGAAAAGCAAAAAATAAAATGAACCTCCTTAGCTAAATGATAATGGAGCTGCTAAACTAATGTGAGTAACTGATTTTGAGTCGGCGCCAAACAAACAATTATCGAATATCATTATATTACTTTGAAAGAAGTAATCGAAACGCAGCCGTGCATCTCGCTGCCATCATTTTACGCTTTACCTAATTCAATTGCTATTTTTAGCAGCTCAATTATCATTCAACTATCTCAATAACTAAGCTCCTAAACTAATTAATAACTAATTTTGAGTCGGCGCCAACCGAACAATCAACGAAGATCATTAAATTACTTCAAAAAAATTCTCAGAATGTCACCGCACATTTTACGCCTTACCTAATTCATTTGCTTGTTTGTTTGGCGCCGACTCAAAATTAGTTACTAACATTAGTTTAGGAGCTCAGTTATTGAGACTAAGAAGGTTCATTTTATTTTTTACTTTTCAGTTCCGTATTTCGTCGGTTTAGTTTTTTGTTAAAAAGTTTTTGGTTTCGTCGGTTGATAAAGAAATATACGCGTCGAACAGAGAACCTCCTCCTCTTTGGTTTCGTCGGTTGAAAAATAGCAGGAGCCGGAATTCACTACGAAATTTTGAAAGAAGTGTACTCGAAAAATGGTGAAATCGAAATAAAAACAGTTTTATGCGAGAAAACAATCTAAAAATACCAAGGGTAACACAAGCCAAAAAAATTATCGAAGGGGTAGTTGAATACCTGAAAAACAGGCAAAAATTTTGTTTTGCAATAATTTCAACTTCTTGGTTGAAAAAAATTATTGGTATTGTCTTCAATATTTTTTCAACAATTATTTATGCTAGCTTGGAGTTTGGTTGGGAAAAGGTCAATTAACTGAAACCACTATGGATCTGTTGCCGACGTTTCAACTTTTATAAAGTCATCCTCAGGGCACTACAATAGGGATTGTGAATATTACGAGGGTGAATAGTAGAGTAGCTTAGTACATGATAAAAACCTCAATAGAGGTACAAACAACTTAAGCTGTAAATAGGTCAAATCTTATGAAAATATGTATATATAAAATTGACATGGATAGAAATTATTGTAAAATTGTAAAACAAAGCATGATACTTACAAGAGAAATAGGTTCCTTGTCGTGATAAAATATATATTGAAAAGGACATTTACATATATTTGGATCCCTCTTGTTATAATATAAATGGAAATTGTTAACATGTGTCGAAATCAACGGAGAGTTTGCTTCTGAATGAAGGCAATCAGTGGAGATTGGAAAAGTTTTTGTTTTTTCCTCTTGATTTCTTTCGTTATTTATTGATAAGGTACGTGTAGGAACCATAGGCGTGCATGGTGTGTGATTATTGTGGTGTTTTCAATTTACTTATTAGGTATGAATAGGAGTTGGGTAGAAATTGAGTATCTGTTTCCTTATTAGCATTGTTTTTGAATTTTTTTATTTTAATCATTTCTTGTATACCTCTCTTTCTATAGTTTTTTTGCTTTCCAACAATTTCTGTATTTACAAAATCGAATTTGTGTAGATTTTTTTCTGAGTGTTCGGCAAGACCTGTTTTATTCGTTATGAGGTTTTCAGGTCGTATGCTCCGTTCATGTTCAGATATTCTAGTTTTGAGATATCGTCCTGTCTGCCCAATATATACTTTGTCACATTCTGCACAAGGAATTTTGTAGATTATGTCACTTCCGAGTTCTTTTGGTGTTTCAGATTTCAATTTGGTGAAGTATTTTTTAACAGTGTTTTCATTTTTGAATGCAATATTGAAAGGCGCATCAGTAAATACTTTCTTTATCTTCTCTGAAAGACCCGAAATGTATGGGATTTTGTAGAAGAAGTTATTTCCATTTGGTAGTTTCATATTACTCTTTGAAAAGGAGTTTGTTTATTAATTTTGTTGGATAATTGTCTTTCGATAGGTATTTTTAATTGCTTCGAAATTTTTTTGATGAAGGGACGGATGTGATAGTTGCAGAGCTCTATATTTGAGATTCAAAATAATATTGGCCTTTTGAGTGAAGGAGTGTTGAGAATTGAAGTTCAAAAATCTCTCAGAAAAGGTCGGTTTGTGATACCAATCTGTGATGATTTTATTCTCATCTGTTCTTATGATTGAGATGTCTAAAAATGGTAATCCGTTATTTTGCTCTTGCTCGACTGTGAATTGAAGGCGTGGGTGGTAGCTATTGCAAACATGCTGAACGATATCTACTCCGTCTATGGGTACGCAGGTGATGATGTCATCTACGTAGCGTTTGAGAAACGGTAATTCAAAAGGTAATTTTTTTATGGAAGTGTTCTGAAGTTCAGACATGACGATATCTGCACAAACTGGGGACAGACAGTTTCCCATACCCAGCCCATAGATTTGTTTATAAAATTTGTCCTCAAACTTGAAGTAGCTGTTCTCAAAAACAAAGTCTAGTAATGTTAAAAAATTGTTCAGCGTGAGTTTTGTATGGGGTTCAATTAAGTACCACTTTTTCTTAACTAGCTCTATGACTAAATCTGTCGGAATATTGGTGAAAAGTGACACCACATCTAACGAGATAATTATGTAGTTTCTTGGAATGGTTATATTCAGCTACTTCAAGTTTGAGGACAAATTTTATAAACAAATCTATGGTCTGGGTATGGGAAACTGTCTGTCCCCAGTTTGTGCAGATATCGTCATGTCTGAACTTCAGAACACTTCCATAAATAAATTACCTTTTGAATTACCGTTTTTCAAACGCTACGTAGATGACATCATCACCTGCGTACCCATAGACGGAGTAGATATCGTTCAGCATGTTTTCAATAGCTACCACCCACGCCTTCAATTCACAGTCGAGCAAGAGCAAAATAACGGATCACCATTTTTAGACATCTCAATCATAAGAACAGATGGGAATAAAATCATCACAGATTGGTATCACAAACCGACCTCCTCTGAGATATTTTTGAACTTCAATTCTCAACACTCCTTCACTCAAAAGGCCAATATTATTTTGAATCTCAAATATAGAGCTCTGCAACTATCACATCCGTCCGTCCATCAAAAAAATTTCAAAGCAATTAAAATATACCTATTGAAAAACAATTATCCAACAAAATTAATAAACAAACTCCCTTTCAAAGAGCAAACCAGTAATATTAAACTACCAAATGGAAATAATTTCTTCTACAAAATCCCATACATTTCGGGTCTTTCAGAGAAGATAAAGGAAGTATTTACTGATGCGCCTTTCAATATTGCATTCAAAAAAAAACACTGTTGAAAAATACTTCACCAAATTGAAATCTGAAACACTAAAAGAACTCGAAAGTGACATAATCTACAAAATTCCTTGTGCAGAATGTGACAAAGTATATATTGGGCAGACAGGACGATATCTCAAAACTAGAATATCTGAACATGAACGGAGCATACGACCTGAAAACCTCATAAGAACAACAAATAAAACAGGTCTTGCCGAACACTCAGAAAAAAATCTACACAAATTCGATTTTGTAAATACAGAAATTGTTGGAAAGCAAAAAAAATATAGAAAGAGAGACAAGAAATAATAAAAATAAAAAAAATCAAAAACAATGCTAATAAGAAAACAGATACTCAATTTCTACTCAACTCCTATTCATACCTAATAAGTAAATTGAAAACACCACAATAATCACACACCATGCACGCCTATGGTTCCTACACGTACCTTATCAATAAATAACGAAAGAAATCAAGAGGAAAAAACAAAAACTTCTCCAATCTCCACTGAATGCCTTCATTCAGAAGCAAACTCTCCGTTGATTTCGACATATGTTGACAATTTCCATTTATATTATAACAAGAGGAATCATAATATATGTAAATGTCCTTTTTAATATACATTTTATCACGACAAGGAACCAATTTTTCTTGTAAGTATCATGCTTTGTTTTACAATTTTACAATAATTTTTATCCATGTCAATTTTATATATACATATTTTCATAAGATTTGACCTATTTACAGCTTAAGTTGTTTGTACCTCTATTGAGGTTTTTATCATGTGATTTATCATGTACTAAGCTACTCTACTATTCACCCTCGTAATATTCACAATCCCTATTGTAGTGCCCTGAGGCCTTTATAAAAGTTGAAACGTCGGCAACAGATCCATAGTGGTTTCAGTTAATTGACCTTTTCCCAACCAAACTCCAAGCTATAATAACCAGTGAGGTCACAAAACACTATAAGAAAATTATTTATGCATTGAATATATATTTGGTTTAAATGTGAATTATTGAAATAAATCAAATTTGGGAGAGAATACATTCATTTTCAATCCTTCCTTCCACAATTAAAAAAAACCAAGGAAAAAACCTTCTATATCCCTGGAATTCACAACGCGTTCACCAGTTCTCTGCCGCGTGCACTTTTGCCATTTCGTCACATCTAGTCGTATCTGCGTTCTGTGTCGAGCAGAATGAATATTTTTCATCAGGCAATATCTTGTAAACCAAACGGTCAAAAAAAAAACAATCCCACAATAGTACTCTATACACGAGTGGTTTGAAAATAAATCTTAAGATCCGTTCAGCAACTATAACAAAAAATGTGAACAAAGTTCTATCCGGTCACGTGTTAGGAATCGGTATCGCGAGAAAAAGGACCCATTTTTCATTGGAAATATCCGACAAACTGGACGGTGGATTGATTTTAAAATTTGTGAGAAGGTTCATCGAGGTTATATTCACACCATAGTAATTTCAGGCGATTCCTAAGATTTGAACACAACTACAGAAATACCTTAAAAGTTAGGAAACAGTCAATCTGACATTCGTTGAAGCCAAGCCGCGACACGTCGAATAAATCAAATCGTTCTTGAGAAATTTGTTTGGTAGATTTGCTGTTGTGTCATTGGTCTGAACTCCTTAGTTTCCGTGGATCCTGAATATTCTGAATCTGTGAGTGGTCGAGTGTCGTTGAATAATGAGTTAGGTTCTACGGTGTCTTGGAATCATCTTCATTCATCAATTAATAACCAACATGTAATCAATGTAGAATACGATAGTCGTACACTGGAAAAAATCTCAGGATTACAATGTGGATGTAGTTCGAAACTGACCAGAAATAATACAGTTCTATGCTGTAATTCCATGTTTGCCAACAATAACAAGATATATCTACAAGTATTTTGATTTTTGTGTTGTGTTTATACGGAAATATTGTGAATTTCATATGCCTTTGGTGAATTTTCAATGTAAATCAGTAAAACAACAAGTTCATATTGTAAAATTTCAATAAAATAAAAAATACAATAAAAAATTACAGCCAGTCGTTAACTTTACAAATATATTATAAATTCACCTTATCAATATGTGGATTCACATCATGAAATCACAATCACTTCACCCACTTGTCCATGAAATTACAAGACCTTGTAACAGAAATCACATTTCTTGTGAATTTACCAATGAATCTGTGGAAATACAACCACTCTTAATTTTCAGGTCGACAGCGTGTAAATGTGCATACTGATGAAAATATTACTTTGTGATATCACACAATTGTTGAACTTTGCACAAGATTAGTCAGTATCTGTTTTCGATAAATAAATTGCGTAGCCCCAATACCTAGACACGAAATTCTTCCTTTTCATTTTCAAATATATCGCACATATGAATTAGCAATGCTTCAGAGAAATCACGATGCAATTGTATTGAAATGAAAATCTTGTGAGCACGTCGCATTTATGCTGTGAATTAACAACATCGTTGATATTTCTGACCAATTAAATCAGAGGGCTAAGGGCGTTGTCCTTTGCATCGTATTCGGCTATTCGACATTCGACTGTTAGTTTCATAGTCGACGCAACGTGTTTGTGTAATAATTCCATTTTTCACAGTGTTTAAATAAGTGCAACTAAACGTAAGTATTGAAATAATTATTTCGTTTATACATGAATCATTTAAAGTGTGAATTCAGACTTATTCCAGGATGTTCGTTTGTTCTATTTGTAAGTATCGATTGAAAAGAAATACGAACTCCAAGTTTATTATCACAGAAATCATCCAACTGCAGTATTCCCTTGTTTGAGAATGTATTTTCGATATAATTAAAAAAAAGATTTTGTGTTTTATATGCGTCCGCGATTTTCTCTGAAAGTATTTCACTGACTGGCTACAATTTTACTTTTATTCATTTTACTAGTGCAAACAACAACCAGAGAAGATTTCAATAATTGAAATAAATGAAAAATCCTATCATTTAATGAGTTATTATCATTCGGAATAGTTCTATATAAAACTATATCTTCCAACATCTTCGAAACATTATTAGGCAGAATGTAGCATGCTGCATACCACTTGAAAGATCTTTTGATCTTTATCATAATAAAGATTCCTCAGGTTTCAAAGTGTTGGTTTCCAGAATTATTTACTTAAAAAATTAATATACCACGTTTCTAAAATGGACTAAAAACTATGAAATAATTTTTCATAGCCCCATAAAGATGTAAAACTATGAAAATACCTGTAATTCAAAACGAAAAACGCGAGGCGCATGCAATAGATAATTGATGTATGAACAGTTCACATACAAGTCAATAACAATTTTATTGCACTGCAAATGATATGAACTGTTCTGTGAGTTTTCTCAACGATAGCTATTCCCTACATCATCTGTTGCATGCGCCCCACGTTTTTCGTTTCGAATCTTACAGGTATTTTCATAGTTAGAGATCTTTATGGGGCTAGGAAAAATTATTTCCCACCTTTCATAACTCCGACCCCTAAAACCCCCACATACCAATTTTGAATCGAATCGAACCATAATCACAAATCTCGTCCGCCATCTTGGAGCCGCCATTTTTTTTTCTGTAACTAAAATTTCATAATGGATTGTTACCGGAATAATAAATACCCGCCACATTTCATGTCAACCGGCAACTAGAAGTGCGTCAAATGCCACTTGCAAGATTTGTACCGAACAGACCGACACGAAAGAGAGATTAAAAACGTGGTTAAAAGGAGGATAATTCGTTGCTACAAGATTGAAGTCGGTTCAGTACTTTCGAATGAAATGAATGCTTTAGTTCAAATATATACGAAATGTTTCAAAAACAAAAATTTTATTTTTCCAACAATTCACTTGAAAACCAGGCGATAGAAATAGTTTTTTTATTTATATAAACTTCCAAAACATGCTCGCCATTTTACATTCGAAGGTGTGAAGATGAGAGTATAGTCCGTTCGTTGTCTACGCAAACAACCTTCTGGAATCCTTTTTTTTTCAGAAGAAGACCATCGATATGATATATACATGGAAAGGCAGATTGTTTCTAGATGAGTTTCTAGAAGCATTAACCATAATGTTCGCATTATATTTTATTTTCAATTTGGAATATCCTAAGAAAATTGGTGGTACTTTGGAGATGTTTCAACGGATGCATTGTAAAATACACCCGGATTCAGAAAGCAAGTCCACCGCGACGAAAAAAAAGTTCTTGTACTTATGAACAGATTGAAAGCTTGTTTTTAATGTTTCCATCACTAAGTTGAGCTTTTCAGAAAATTATTCTAATTTATCATACTATAACCTGATTTTTTTTATTTATTGTTTATTGTGATAGATATTTTTAAATTGACCACTGTCTTTGATGCAGAACTTTCCGCTAGACTTGCCTTATCTCTGATGAAGTTATCGGTAGTCGCATTTTGTGAGATATTGTCAATGGATGACCTCTGCATAATATACAAAATAAAGTTTGTATGTACAGAATCCACAAAAATCAATACAGACCTGATTGACCGTCAGGAAATTATAAAAAATCTTCAATATTATGTGCCCATTATTTTTCAAATTGGTATGTCAATCTTGGAATGTTTTCGGATTCCATGAAATTATCATTTTCAATCGATAAAACGATTATTAATTCGAATATAGTGGAATTTCCGCTTGCAGAGAAATAAGTTGGAGAGCATACTTTCTTTCGATATTGATTTGTTCAAAATGATACTATTTTCTGTTCAATAATTTTTCAATATTTTCATGGCTCCAGAAAAATTGGAAATATATTAGGGACACGGTTTTTTATTGTGTTTTGCCAAGTGTTTTATTTATTGTTAATTGTGATACATACTCATGTTCATTTGTTTTTATAAATTTTAACTTTTGTTGAATAAATATAAGAAATATGAATATTTTCATTATCCTATTTTCCCTGCGAGAAACGGTGTTCTTGTGAATTTCACAACCTCTTATCATCTATAATTCATGCATAGTGTGATAAGGAATTTGAAAGAACTATTGAATACAAGATGTCCAAAAACTATTTCTCAAAGTACATAGATATATATTTGCAATGGATGTGAAACACGTAAAATTCGCAGAACAGAAATTTACAAT
This sequence comes from Gonioctena quinquepunctata, assembly GCA_018342105.1. Taxonomy (NCBI): domain Eukaryota; kingdom Metazoa; phylum Arthropoda; class Insecta; order Coleoptera; family Chrysomelidae; genus Gonioctena; species Gonioctena quinquepunctata. Next base: position 143,723 of record JAFIRS010002843.1, on the reverse strand, counting down.
CGACATTGATAAAACACAAGTCATAGTGAATTCACAATAATACTGTAAAATGGTACTGATGGTTATGCACAATATAATAAAACAAACTGCATGTAAATTCATATTGATACCGTGAATTCATTTTTGGGATTTCAAATCATACATTCACAAGCCTCAAGTAATTTGACATTGCGAATTTACATAATCAATAGCTATTTTGAATCATTATTTTACAATAATAAATCCCCTTATTGAGTAATTCTACAAGAAAAAAAACATTAGTTTTCTGAATTCACCAATTTGAGAGTATTCTCACAGTGTAATCCCACTACAATTCTGTAGAATTGATCTGTGAATATACATTCCATTCCAGTACTCTTGAGGTACATTCACATATGTATTGTGAAAATCGCCTGTGAAATATCAATTTCTCTCAGGTTGAAGCTTATTTTCACAATGATATTTCACAAGTTTCAAATAATTTCACAACCCACAAATACGAATAGTCATGTGAAAATAAGCTGGAAAATAGAATAACATGCTGGATTTTCATTAATTTGTTGTAATACTAATGCTCTGGATTCATTTCACAATGCAGTTGTGAAATTCCCGTTCATTTATATAATTCTACAAACTCGATGGTAATCAATTACAGTATATATCGTAGGCCACATAGCACCTACGATTTTCACTGTAATTTCGAAAAAAATTTTTTTCAGTGTAGAGAAAGGAAATTATGCAATAATAGTCCCCATACTTCCACCTTAGTCATTCATTTCTATATCAGTATGCTTAGATAATCAAATATCCTTGAGTATTTATATGGATCTGCTCTATTCCATTATCATATTATTTCCGTCATCAATTCGTGTTTAGTCGTTATCCTGTATCCCTCACCCTATAGCGTTGTTCATAATCACAGAACAAAATAAAGAAATAACTTTTATCGACGGAAGCACATTCATAATCCTCCAGAGGAGACCTTGCTTTGAGATTGAAGAAAACATCAACAAGAAATTCAACCACTGATATTTGTTTTTAAAAGGAAGGAAGTCATTTCATATGCTCTGAGGTAACCTGTATAGAAAGATTAATATCGAAAATGGAATTTCCGTTTCTTTACATTCATCCTCTTTGGCGATTGATGAAATTATAATTCAATTAAAGCTGAACGATTAAATTTAGGTTGCGAGAGTTTTGATGTATAGTATTGCCAAATAAGGATAATATTTAAAAGAACATTCATTCAGAATTTTCAATGATAATATTTTTTATCATTAGGTATTCCATCAACCTACGCATTTTCAGCAATTTATACCCCAGACATGAAATCATATAACTCTTCCTCGCATGTTGCTTTTTACGCTTGAATGACTTCACGAACATATTTCTCCACTTGGACTTCTCTCAATGCATAATGATCAAGTGTACTCCTTTTTGCTATCCAATGAAAACTTCATACCTTTTATTCTGTTGAGTCAATCTCTATAAAAAAATTCAATGAAAAGTACATACAATAGTGTTGTGAGATGGGTTTTCATGGAGGCATCAATGTTCAGGCGTAGAAAATGCCCAGGAAAGGATGGCCCGGTATTATTCTTTTCCTTGAAATATTTCTGTAGTATTGTCATTGAATTCAAAGTCCATATTATGAGAGATCTCCTGCCACCTGCAGCCCATAAGGTAATAGTATTCTATAAAAAAAGATCTGAAACATTGTAACGAAGCATTTTTTTTGAGCTCCGTTACTAAGAACGGCTAAAGAATATTTAACCTAACTTTGGTACGTCACTGCCTATTTGGGGTTTCTATTGGTTCTGGTCTGGCAAAATATTTCATTCCCATGTTGGGAACTTAATGTACATACCCAAAGCTACTGGAATTCACGTCAACATCATGCATAAAATATAACGGAGTGGAAATTGTGAATAAGTTGTATTTGAGCTTGGTTTCTCCGTGTGCTGAAGCACCCAAAGTTTATTATTTCTGCATTTATTATTATTACATTTGGTTCAATTATTTGCCAGGAGTTGGAATATTATTGCTTGCATTATTATTATTTCATTTATTTATTTATGTGTCGTGGCATTTACATCTTAGTTCTGCAATAGTTTCTTTGATTTAATTCGTTACCTGAGAAGTTAAATATATTTTCTGCATTATTATGATTTCCTTTATTCGAGCATTCGCCAAAAAGTTTAAGTTGGTCAGAAGACTACAGAGTGAATATTGATTTATGTTATTTTTAAGTGGTACAATCTAACTTTTCGTGAAATCGATTGAGTGTTTAATTTAGGGTAGTATTGACACTTTGGTCAATTGTTGGTTGGATTATGGGTGAATATATATGATTTATTTGCCAAGTTGAGTAATATAAAGTGGATGATTTTATTTTTATTTTTCTCTGAAACAAATATTGGTGTCCCCGCGGAAATAAATTCTCAATTAATCTCTTGCAGGTTTTTTTTTGTTGAACGAAATCTTTCCCAAATAGTTCTCAGATTTGGCCGTCATTATAATTTTTCAGTTATGTTTTCAGTTGTTCGAGTTCAGGAAAAACTCCGAATGCAAACAACTGACGCGAAAGTTTGCATCACTTCAATCCGTGAATTTCAGTTTTCCATTGACTTAAGTTCAGGGAAAGCGCCGAATTTAAGCCATTGTCGTATAAACAAATAACATAACAACAATTCTTGTTCCCCGTAGTTCAGATTCAGGAACTAACCGAATCAGAACAGCGGCTGCGATATATACGAGGAATTAAAAGTTGATTTGTCCTGGAAAATACGAGCAGAGCAAAAGTTAACGAATTTTACAAGTTATAAACATATTCAGGAGGAATAATAAATTTAGCGATTCGAGAAGGTGATTTGGTAGATAAGAGTGATTGACTTCCTCAAGGGGATGTCAGTTATTTTATATTACGAAAACACTGCGATACTTTGTCGTCTGTATCCTCGCCCAGTTGTCAACATTGTTTAAGCTCAGGGAAATCGCCGAGCATAAACAATAGTAAAACAAATCTAAATAAATAAATCTTGTTAACAAGAAAAGTCGTAGTGAAAAACGCATTTTTTAAGGAACAGGTAAAAATATCACAGCCGAGATTAGTGCAAACGTGAAGCTTAGGTAATATACAAGTGGAACGTAAGATTCAATTTTGTTTTGGGGTTGACAAGGGGAAGTCGGGAAGGTAAAACAAGTTGCCTACATACTTGAAAAATCACTTTCTGAGTCAGTCAGTTAATCGTGTTCAGGAAAAAAAATATTTTTTTTTGTGCTATTCATATTATTTTATTGATTCCCTCAATTGTCTTGAATTTTCAGTTCATTTGGTCAGTTATATATCGTGAATGTAAATATCATTTCGATACTATTATATTAGTAGGATTATACGTATATATCACCCCTATTCAAAGGTGGCCAGACTGATTTTGTTTAGATTTAAGCAAAAATAATTGTTTATGAAAATCGTTGTGACAAATCGTATTGAGCACATGAATATACCAGTTAATTTAATACATATTACACACTGTGTTTATATTGAAAAAAAGAAACCTTTTTTATTTCCTATAAAGTATAGAAGTTACGCAACAGATGTATTTAGTCCAGTTGTGAAACAGAAATTTGTGAAGGAGAAACAAACAAAGACATGTCTATCTGTCTCTTTGGGAGACATAAAAGCAATCGGCGGTCAGTATCCAAAAATTGTACTTAAAGCCTACAGTATTTTGTAAAGATTCAAAAAGTGTGAACATACCAGATCCCTAGACGATCCGTATCTCCATCTGTAGCTACCCTAGTGCGTGGAGAGAACCACTATATAATCTGGCGCCCGAGATTTGAAATAGAGAAAGGAAAATATTTCTTGCCTAAAATTCTGGCAAATAACGTGTCTTCCTAGGAGTATGAGGGCTATTAAAACAGTCCCTAGAAAAACACGTCACAACATCGCATTACATTGGCCACTTTGTAAGATTTTCTCTCATGGATTGAATCTTATCGAAGTAAGACATAATGATCGGACAATATTCTCGGAACAATCGGCATCCATCCCGGTTATTCAGATATGTGATAAATCTCTCCAAAGACTTCATCATCAGCAACACATCGACAAACAGGACGAACAGAAAGCACAACACCATACATAATTCACAGGATTTTTTATTTGAATGAATAAACTGTGACGGAATTTGGGTTACTTGATAAACCAAACCAGATCTCTAATCTGGATGGAACCATCGTGTGTTCTGATCCATCAAATACTAAAGTGGTGTCTGAAAAGAATAAAGCTGCATACTCATGGTACAGCTAGGCATAATGCTTCGATAGTGGAAGTGGAAAAATAAATATTTTGTATAAAGCCAAGCACCTATAGGATATATGGATGCCACAATGGGCTTATCCTAATACGGGATATGCCGCTACAGCGCTACAGCTATCAGCCCGTGAAACCAGAAATGAACGAGGAAGAAATGTTAACAATATAAATATGGACTTAGCAACAATTCTCGAATGGGGATCCAATAACTTGGTAGAATTCAATGCAAACAAAACACGAGCATGTCTTTTCTCTAGAAAAGCCGATCTCACTGTGCCTAACATAACTTTGTCAGGAGTAACCATACCACTTAAGTCATCCATATCGATGCTTGGTATTACTATCAGCAATAACCTTTCCTGGGAAAATCACGTGAGGTCCATTGCCAAAAGTGCATCCCAAAAACTTGGTTTTTTGTTTCGTGCCAAGAGCTATTTCACCTCCAGTCAGCTGCTTATGATCTATAAGGCACAGATCCGACCTGTCCTGGAATACTGTTCCCATATTTGGAGTGCGGCACCTAAACATATCCTGAAGCTATTGGAATCTGTCCAAAAAAGGGCAATTCGTCTCGTCGGTGATGCCTCGCCTACAAACTCGCTCACTTGTCTGGAACACCGTAGAAAAGTTGGCGATTTGTCTCTATTTTATAGATATTTTCATGGGCGATGCTCTTCTGAAATATCAACAATCGTTCCTCCTTTGGCAGTCTCTTCGAGATTAACTCGTCAAGTTCAGTCTTCACACCCCTTCGTGGTCACTTTGAAGACCTGCAGAACATCACTTTCCAAAGACTCATTCATCCAACGAACTGCGAGGCTTTGGAACTCATTGCCTAGGGAGGTGTTCCCCGAGGCATACAACCTCCAGAAATTCAAGAAGAACACCAACTCCTACCTTCTTTCCCTTGGTTCCCACGATGTTCTCTGAACATTACAGGATATCCCTTTTCGTGGGAACCAGAACATATAAAAAAAAAAAAAAAAGCCAACGGATGGATGACGGGAGACTCATTTTTCAATTGTTTTAAAAACCATTTCTTGAAATATTGTCCACGAGAACGTCCTCTTCTATTAATCTTCGATGGACACATGTATCTATTGAACTTATAGAATTGGCCATGCGTGAAAATATTTCGCCACTTAAACTACTGCCACATACTACGCATGTGCTACAGTCGAAAAATTACCAACTTGGCAGCGAGAAAATTATGGGCGTCCTCTGTCTAAGGGTGGATTTTCCATATTAGTGGGTGTGACCTGTTCAAACTTTCCGGGTTGGATGGAAGAGCAGTCACCATTATCTTCGGATAGGGTCGACTGAATCCCGCCCATTTGGATTGTTAATTTGATCAATTTATATTTAATTTAATTCAATGTAATGAACAGTTGTTAAATATTTCTTCTCAATATTCAATTGAGAATGTTTCTCTTTTCAACATAAATACCCCACAAGAAGTTATCTTGAACGATGGAAGATAGTGACTGAAGTTTATCTTTCAGTCGCAGATGATTCCACATCTGATTTTATGAACATCCTGTTCATATTTTCGAACACATCAATGAATAAAGACAATAAATTATGATTATTATTTTTTGAAGAAATCATCTGGTCTGTAGAATGAAAATGTTTCTGAAGAGCCCATTGATCGAAAAGTTATCGAAGAATTTGTATTCAAACCAGATGAAATGGATAATTGAACAAGAAGCCACTACACAACCTGCAGAATCAGTGGCTTCTGAGAGAAGTGTAAGCAAACGAATCGAAAAAATATTTGAAAAATAAAAATAAAATGATTTGTGAGATAGTAGTGAGAATAAAAACACAGAGGATTCAATAAGCGACAGCGACAAAGACTGTAAGACTGTTGGAGAATTACTTAATAAGACGTAGAATACGTGGCACAAGAAAAAAAAATGGCAAACCAAAAAAGTAAGCAGAAGGTGTTAGCAAAATTTTGTGCGGCGCACAAAAACATTCTTCATATGGTCTGACATTGAATATATATATATATATATATATATATATATATATATATATATATATATATATATATATATATATATATATATATGTATATATATATATATATATATATATATATATATATATATTTTCCTATTACCCCCTTTTGTCTATACACCGTTATCCCGTTTTCCTGTAATCCCCTTATCCTGTCATCCCGTTATCCTGTTTTGACCAAAGAAAGAAATCCAAGAGTAAGAACATTCCTTGAAATGATACATATTAAAAAAGACGCCAATAGCATCAACAATAGAAATGATATCAAAAACTCAAGCCAGATTTATAACAACCTTTTTTAACTTTGTTTATAGTAATAATAATGAAAACTGATCTTTACATGCTGCCAAAAAAATACAGTTCGGCTCATATACTAGAACTCAATATAAACAATCCCATGTACTTATGAAGAGGGTAAAAATGCATGAAAGATAAACAAACCATTCCCGATAACTTCGACGAGTCACACTCCTACAATAACGTTCGTACGATGCGAACGCAGAATTCAAATAAAATAATGAGTAAGTGAATACTCATAAATGTTACAGACATTTTCATATTGTGTTTAATAACGTGTTATATTTCGAACCTAACGTTTTTAAAGAATTATTTTAGTGCATACATTTCAATATTGTGTTAAGTTAAATATGTCTCAAACTCCATATTTTTTATTTTAGTATTTTAACCCGATGATGACAAATACCATGTCGAAACGTAGTTAAGAGAAATTATATAAATTGAGTGAATCAGACCTTTATTCCGAGAAATTGAAGAAAATATATATGTGGTCAAGAAATAAAAATATATATATATATATATATATATATATATATATATATATATATATATATATATATTCATGTGAAGATTAGACGACTGTCTAAGTTAAAGAAGAATCCTTTTTGTATTCGGGTATGCAGTCAACAAGGGTATGGAAATTAAAGTGAACTCTATTTTCTATTCAAGCTTTCGAGTCATGTATTGTCTCTTCATCAGGAACTGAAAGTGAGGTTAAACCATTTCACTTGCAGCAATTTATAAAATAACATGTCACTACAGACAACACTCTTGGTATAGTCATATATAGTTAAAACTTTGATCAAAATTGATCATGAGTACTTAAACATAAGTGTGGAAACATTTTAAAATTCCAAATGGGCTCTTATGGAGGTCATGTTGATTCAATTCTTCTTGAATCCAACATGACCTCATAAGAGCCCATTTGGAATTTTAAAATGTTTTCACACTTATGTTTAAGTAATCATGATCAATTTTGATCAAAGTTTTAACTATATATGACTATACAAGAGGTTGTCTGTTGTGACATGTTATTTATAAATTGCTGCAAGCGAAAGGGTTTAACCTCACTTTCAGTTCCTGATGAAGAGACAATAAATGACTCGAAAGCTTGAATAGAAAAAGAGTTCACTTTAATTTCCATACCCTTGTTGACTGCATACCCGAATTCAAAAAGGATTCTTATATATATATATATATATATATATACTGAGGTAAATATGTATTTTTTTCGCTGAGATTTTTTTTTATTGAGTTCAACACAATGAAGCTATTTTTGATCATGTTTTTTTGATTTATTTGCTAATAATTATGGTGATTTTTTTTTTCAATGATTTTTAAATGACATATTTACACCCCTAGATCCTGACACAGCTAGAACTAACACATATAGTATCCTGAAATGGAATTTTCCCTTGGTGTAACAATTAGCTCCAAAAGATGTCAATTACAAATTTTGTATTGGAAAAAATCTGTTAATGAGGTACTGATCTCATTACGCAGCCACATATATGTTACTCATTTATAAAAGAATAGGCAAACCCAAAATTTTTATGTATTCTGAAAAATAGGAAATAAATAAGGGACAAACTTGAAGTTCAAATATTCCGTAACACGAGGTGTTCAAAGGTGTAACGGAAAGAATTTACAGGGAGGTCTGTCCATTGTCCAAAACGTTCTTTAACAGTGAGCTCAAATTATGAATTTTGGTAAAGAACCACGCACCAAATACATGGGAAAATGGCCCTTGGCTAATTTTAATTTTTTTTTGGGATATCGTGGTACGAATCACTAGAAATCACATGTGCAAGTTTAAATTAGTTTCTATGTCTAGTTTCCGAGATATGAATTTTTTTAAATCATAAAAATGGCTGTTTTACTAAAACATAGTATGGATTACTTATCCAAAAAAAAAACTTTTTAGATGATTAGTAACATTGCTGGATTAAAGGAAGTTAAATGACATGTCAGTCAGCCGTTAAGACGAAAGAAGCCGCCTATTATTCAGGGTGGGTCAAAAATAGCGACAATTTAGCATATTTCGCCAATCTTTATCATTGATCCCCATTAGTGGGACTGAGCATTTTTCATTTAGAATATCTTTATTGGGAGTCTTTGCTTATGACAAAAATATTTTCTTTAAAAGTTTTAGCTTTTTTCCAAAACAGTAATTGTTTCAAAAAAAACTTGTTTTTTATACTTCATGTTTTTAACATTGATCATTTGAAACAGCCTTTTTGAGACAATAAATCCGCTTCGAAACCAAAAGTACTTGAGGAAGACTCATAGTAATTGCTTAATATGATTAGCTACAAAAAGCTACAATCACATTGTTTACAAATATAAGTTGATATAGGTTTTGCACCTAATATATATGTTTGTTAATTACTCTTAAATGGACCTGTCAATTTGACTCATATTTTTTTGTTATACTTTAAAGTGAATTACCCTATACTCGTGTGAGTTTCATCGATTTCCTATGTCTGGTTTTTTGAATATAAGTATTGCAAATTGATATTTTATAGAAAATATTATCTAATCTTATTTCTTGATGAAATCGCATGAACATAAACCATGTGACTATCAACGGTGTGGCTATTGACACGTCGGGAAAGGTTCCTAATTACTATCAATAGATATTAGTGGAATCGTCACAAAGCGTAGAGTACGACTTATATGGATCTGGACACTGAATTTTCGTGAAGCAGGTGGAAAACCAACATGTCAATAGCCACGCCGTTAATAGTCACACGGTTTATGGTCATGCCGTTTTTAACGGCGCAAGAATGTCATCAAGAAATAAAATTGGATAATATTTTCCATACAATATCAATGTCCAATATTTATACTTTAAAAACCAGGCATAGAAAATTAAGAAAGTCACACCATTGTAGGGTAATTTATTTTTAAGTATAACTGAAAAATATGATTCAAATTGACAGGTCCATTTGAGAGTAATTAACAAACATATATATTAAATGCAGAACATGTTTCAACTTATATTTGTAAACACCCTACGTATAAAATGTGATAGTAGCTTTTTGTTTCAAATTTGAGGAAGACCACATGCCGTCCTGATGATTGGAAAACCATGAAACAGCTGTAGGCGGATGGTGGGCTCCCTTGAAATTGAAACAAAACTCTCTTTCTACTTTTTCCGACGGAGCAGGTGTGACATAATAATAACCTATTTATTTTTCGAGATGAGTAGGTAATACCTAGTTTCCCCCAATTATTTTCGAATGTTCAGCTATGTAAATGATGTATTGATATCTTTTCACAAATATTGAAAATCTTGTTGCTACAGATCTATCTTGAACAAAATATGATCGAAAACTGGGCATGGACATTGAATTACGCAATCCATATCGAGAAGGTTCATTGCATTAAAAAAAGCACCAGGTTTAAATATTGAGGTAATTACTGACATCATAGAACATGTTTTGAAGTGGTGTTCCTTGATATTCCTAAATGCGCTAGAGTAAGGCATGAAGGATTAATCTTTAAGCAGACCAAGTATCAGATACAGTTAAAAACACTATGAATTCTGCTTACAGTCCATAATGATATCAGAAATACATCAACATAAACAGTATATACCTGAAGACGATTGCAGATACAAGCATTCGAAACGTCGTGAAAACCTTTTGAATCCATTAAGACGATGGACGTCCGAAATGAGAGTAATCAACATAAAAGGGCATGATTGGATACAATTTAATCAATTTGAAATTCAATCAATTGGATAGAATTATAAAATGAAATTACTTGTATTGAATTACATTCATTGAGCTGAAACAGTGATACTGCACACCCCAATATGAACAATGAGCAAAAATTAAAATTTTACATTCTGCAGTGAAAGAAGTAACATCGCGAATTATTGATGATTGCGTATTTTCCAAGATAATTTAGACCTTATGGCGATATGTCTCTCCACATATACAACAATTTCGCCAGTTGAATTTTCCATCATCCTTGATAACAAAAGAATTCTCTTAAGTTTCATCCTTCCATTGTTTAGCAACAAAGAATTCCCCCTATTACTTGAATTCATCTCCTGTCTGCTGCACGTTTCCGTCCATTCTAAACAGAAGCTGTTTGGGATTCATGTTTTCACGTCATTCTGAGACCTTGGAATAATAAGTTCAGTGTGGACGATCTAGATATTACGTATTCTCAATGCCTTCCGAAAACTTGGGATCGATAGATTTGCATAACAGAATCAACTGAAGTTGAAATGAGTAGAAGCAGAGGAATAAACCAGTTACACTGAGGAATTTCTGCATTCCAATTATTAGAAACAACCCTTTCAGTATGGATTCTACTTGTCTGAGTTTTATGAATGATCGTGATGGGGAAACGAAATTTTCAATTCAACAGAATACAAGCATCATTGAGTCTCATAAATTACCGAAATCTGAGAAATGCAAAAATAATTTTTCTACGAGCAATTTCGTTTTAAAAGATTGCGGAATAGTATTTTTGTTTTATTTGCATTTTCGGACAAATTAGTAATGCGTTTCAAGAATTTGTGTGCTAATATTGTTTGAAATTCACTACGAAACTGTTTATCCGGTTGTTTATCGCAGCATATGTACACAAAAATAGAAATTCTCTGTGAATTACTTTCTCATTCGATAATGTTTCAATTTAATTTCAGGTGTGTTTGTTCATGTCAATATTCGACATCAGTCTCACTCTTTCTAGAATGAATCATCAGAGCTGATCTATGACATATACAGGGTGTTTCATAATTGAATGCTGATCCTAAATGGCGAAAATCCTTGGAGGATTTCAAGTAAAATTCTTCATATGAACATAGGTCCGAAACCGCTTTATTTCTGAGATACAGGATGTTCTTTCCCAATATCTCTGAAACCGCTTGGCTTTTTTCTTCAATTTTGAAAATGTTCTTTGAAAAAATATGCCATAAGTTATTATCCTGGGGAGGAAGGGATGAAGGAATCTCAAGAAAATGTAGTACTTTTCTGTAAGATGACAGATATGTCATCGATAGTATCTATGGACAAAAATTTGTAAAAATGGCGAGAAACTAGATGCGGTGTTCCATCTATTGTGGAAGCTTATAGGTACAGAAAAACTTATAGGCAACAAGTGGCTTTAGTGGACATCATCTTCGAATTCGACTAGAGTTTTATTTTGCGTTTTTGTTAGATGAGCTACTAATAATTTCGTAATTATAACCCTGTTCTTCTTGTATTTCAGATAGTACCATCATGCAGAAAAATAACACCTCCTTGATTTATACGAATCCAGGTGAGTTCAATTAAACAAACTTTTATGGTTTACACTTATTTTTCCTCCACATGTGGGTTCCTCAAGTTAGATATTTTGTCTTTTATTTTTTTGTCATATTTCAATTTATCTGATGGAAATAGCTTCCGGAACAACAAAATCTCGTCCACTTTTCCCAAGCGGTGGATCTTTTTAAATTGAAAAAAAAAACACTTGATATCAATATGCTTTAGATATCGACACTCTGTGGTAAAATTCCGTGCGTTTGTAGAAATTATTTCCGGGTTTCCTCCAATGTAAATCCATGTGGATAATTATCTATATCAACCACTAAATAGGATATCTCATATTTGTGCTAGTCGATAATATTTGGTGGATTCGATAGAAATACTACCTCTATGGAACGTTAGTACTTCTGAACTTTTTAACCAACAAAAAATAAGGAGGAGGTTCTCTAGTCGACGATTTTATACTTTTTTTTTATGTATGATCACGCATAACTTTTTACAGCGTAGTCTGATTTTGATGATTCTTCTTTGAATGTATAAGGTATACCTCGAAGTTGGTCCCATTTCACTCCTAAGGGTACGAAAGTGGTTCCCCACTGAATTTTTACTTGTTAACTTATTCTACCATGCATATCTTTGTACTGGGTTATCCGATTCAGAAAAAATATCCCCCTCAAGGTAGAAAAATAGGAGTTGATTTATTGATTTCACACCTGTAAACCGATTCTATTGAAACTTGAAACTTTCCTTTTGTCATGTGCTACTCTAAATCTGTCAAATCTGACATATTTCTCGAAAATCCTCGAAAAATCTTCTTTTTTTTTAATTCCGAAAAATGCCAAAGAAAAAAGTTGCTCGGTTTCCAATGTTATACCTTTGCTTCAAATTTGGACCCTCTACTGTGACTTTTTTCCAATTTTTTTCAATTTTTCGAATCTTTCGCTCTACCGATTCGAGCGAAACATGATTCCAATTCCATAATTTTGATGAAAACGAGACTTCAATGTCATATTTTGCCCAGAAAATACCCACCTTGGCCTGTTACCAGAAAAAAACATAAATGCACCTCCAGAAATTCGTTTCTGTTGTTGCAAAGTTCATCTAGTTCTTCCATTTCATTGTGAAACTGATTCGGATTTTCAATGTATGGATGTTAACATGTATCAGTAATCGAATAAACGAATTTCTCTTTATTCTTAGTAATTGTTTATGATCGGTTTTTCTATATTTCGTTCTTCTTCGTGAGGAACTGTTCATTAAGTGGGGAAAGGGCAAACATGCTGTCTCAATAGTGGATGCACTAGCTTGTCGTCTAGACAGCATGGATTCCACTGCAGTTTTTGTGGAAAAAAAATGTTTCAAAAAGAATTTGTAGCGTCGTTGGTTGCTCTGAATTCTGAATTCTGAGTGTAAAAATCATGAGCTCAGTTTCTATCGTATTCCGGGGCAATGTTGACTGAAAGAACGGAGAGAAAAGTGGATACCCGCTGTTTGCAGGCAAGAGAAAGTATTGATGTTCAGAAACAATAAACATTAAATTAAAAAACATATTCCAATTTTAAAATAATGGAAACTAGAAATATAATTATTTGTATTCGTTTTTGAAGTTTGAGCTCATGGAGTTTCCCGCAAAACTCTTCCACAAACGATCACAAAATTTCCATCAGCAATTCCCTTTTGAAAGGATTTCTTTTCGAAAAACATCCGCATTCACTGCTTGGAATCCGCTGCGAATTATAATTGACATTTTTAAATGATGTGAGATTCACAGCGTATAGGTTAGGCTACCTCAACGTTAAAAAAAACCGCCAGGAGAGCTGTGTGTTTCCCGGTCGAGTTACTTCGACTCCCTATACTCCAATATTGGTACACAATCATTCATTCACCTTCACCAATAGCCTTGGATACGATTCACGCTCAACACTATCTTTGAAATATCACATTTGAAATTGTTGTGTGCCATGTTGAAAATTCAATTTTGAGGCGGTTCTAGAAAATAATACACTCTCAGGCCATTCTGATATACTTTTAGGTACCAGATTCATTGTCTTTATTATGTAGGTATTGAAACCGTCATCGTTTTGAGAGTATTTTCCGCTTATTTTTCCCGCAACATGTACTACGAGTAAGATGCCTAACCTGGTGTATTCACTGATTTGATTTTGTTTAGAATTTTTGGAGGACAACAAATGAATGGCATTGAATTCTGCTTAGAACTTCATCATTAGTAGATAGCGTGGTTAATGAATGTTTGTGTCACGCTAAATGTCAAACTTAAAACCTATGCAATTTTTTTTCTGTCAACATTACATTATTACATATTTTTATTTTTTATGCAAAAAATTGTGAATTGATCGTTTACAAAGATTACAGTTCTACGAACAAGATCCCGCACAGAACAGTTGGCGCAAAAATGAGATGAAATCCTTGAAATTTACTACAATATTTACATCGGTCTTGTCAAAAATCAAAATACTGCTCGATTTTCCTTGAAGTCTACCTGGCGAGTTTTACAAAGTGATTTTTTCTCAAACGGCCTTTTTGGGATCATGGAAACTTCCATGGAGGAAGGAGAAAAGGTAGAAGAGTGGACTGATGTATCTAGACAATGAATTGACTGGAAAATTGAGGTGATTGGAAAATGTCCCCGATGACATTGTTCCATTAAACTTTCCGATACCAACTATTACCAAGCCATTCACTGCCTATCTCTGCCGGAATATTACCTCTCCAATAACTCTCTGACCCGAACAAAATCAGAGAGTTGATTGTAGATATCATGAAATCTGTTGATGAAGTTGAGAAATCGATGAATCCTGGTCTGCGACAGTCTAGGCTGCTTCCAAGTATCTTAGAATGACTTCTCCAGAAAAAGTGAGCCCTACTCACAAAGGTGAGGAGAGAAAACAATAATCTGAATCAGCCTCTCTTTTATTTTTCAGTAAGCAATACCCCGCATGAGATAATCGGAGAAGGAAGGCGATATAAACCAAGCAGTTGTTCGGAAGAACAAGGCCCACTCCCGAGATCGATAAGGCTAATGACTTTCATTAGTATAATTATCCCTTTTCAGTTAACACATGAATTTCATAATTAAGTGTGGACATTTTATTCTATGAAGTTATTTTGATTTTGGCTGGTTAATTGCGAACCGTCACAGAGGGTCCATGGCTCTTTGGAAGAGAATATCCACTATATTTGGAATTTTCCAATACTTTTAGTCAGAAGATTGTCATCTCATGGGAAAGTGTTTGTAGAAAATATATATGATATTGAAAATAAATATAAAAGTAATAATAAAAATATTTGACTTGCTAGTTACTAGATAAATTATAATCACAAGTTGAAAAAAAATATTACAATTGGCAAAGGTAGTTCAGAGAAGATAACATGTGAGTGTTTTTCTGAGACACGTCTGAATGGAATGGAATTTCAATATACCGAACAGAGAAAATAATATGAAATTAAACTTCTTTGTCCAAATTAATTGTTGATATGTCTCCGTCGAGTTGAGTCTTGCTGCTTGATGTTACCCACGTATTTTGCCCCATGAACACGAAATCAAAGTCAAAACACGTCGTTCTCAAATACTTTCAGAGGTTCAAAGATCAAGAAAAGCCCCTTTTCCGCCTTTTTAGCAGTAAGAATCGTTCAAAATAAAATTATAATTTATGAAATTTGTCAGGCCTTTTTCACTATCCACATACATTTTGAACAAGCATCGACTTTGAATTTGTGTTCATGGGACAGAAATACAAAAGTACCAACTAGATGGAGTCGTATCAACAGAAAATTAACCACACCAAATTGGTACGCACTACAATTGTTCATAATTAGTTTCATTTCTGAACACTTCTAGAAAATTATATGTAACACTGACATAAGTTCATGGAATGGTTTGTTCTTCTTAAATATGTTACATCGATCGATCACCCTCAAAATATTTCACAACGAATTGACATAACCTTAAAGGCAACAAAAGCACAATCACAGAACGGATCAGAGACACAAATCACAAAAACACCTTGTGAGGTCTATAATTGCAGTTTACTGAATTATGACAAGAAACGACGTCGACGCCATCTGAAATTCTAGTTAACTCCCTTTATCAAGTGGAATGGTGTCCTCCAGTTTGTCCCAATATTTTACAGGTATGAAGGTGAATTCATATATAATCTTTCGCTTTCCGCGGGAAGCTTAAATATTAAGCGCGTCCTGTTCATATGAAGTCTGTCATAAGTGACTTTTTAATTCAATAAATTTTTTCCTCAAATGAAGTTCACTTATGGCTTATACTTTCGAAAGTGACATACAGTGCTTCTCAAAAGTCTCCTCTTTCCCTCTTATTTTTGGAACGATTATACATGAACAAGTGAAATTTGGAAACTGAATACTAAAGGTTGTAAACTTCCCTACTAGTGATGATAGATGACAAAATCGTCAAAGATGACGTCACAAGGCCATTGTGACCAATAATTTCAAATGGAACCCTACGGCAAGCGACATCTCTTTTAAAAGGTATCGAAAAAACCTATTGAATGATATTAATTAGTAAACATTAAAATTTAAATTCCATTCAGTATGATATTAATTACAGACTTAAGAATCAGTATCTACTCAGAGAAATTGCTCGAAGTGACCTCCATCTACTTCCTGACAAGGAAATATCCCATTTTTAAACTCTTCTCGTACTTTTGCAAACGTGTCTGCGGAAACAGCCTCACATTCTGCAACAATGCGTTGTTTTAAAACGTCAATATTATCAGGTTCAGTGGCGTAAACCTTCGATTTAATGTACCCCCACAGGAAAAATCCAAAGGTGTGAGGTCCGGTGATCGAGCTGGCCATTCCGTTGAACCTCGTCGTCCAATCCATCTACCACGATACTCCTCATCCAAATACCGCCTTACTGCACCGTAATAGTGTGGACGAGCACCATCCTGTTGGAATGTTATTTCCAAATTGCCGAATTCTTCTGGATTATCTTCCAAAATTTCAAGGATTAACGGTTCTATTACGTTTTGCAACAGCTCCAGATGAACTTCACCAATTGAATTAGTATTCAAAAAAAAAAAAGCCCAACGATGTGGTTTCCCAGGATACCTGTCCAAACATTCACCTCCTGGTGAAATAGGGTATGTGTTTCACGAAACAGGTGAGGATTTGCGTCACTCCAATACCCTCACATTCTGTGTATTTACATTTCCATTCAGATAGAAAGTACTTTCGTCACTAAAACAAATTGTTTTGACATAGTCTGGCTGATGGTTAATTTTAGTTTCCATATTTTCACAAAATTCTAGTCTTCGGTCTGGGTCGTCGTCTGAGAGTTGATGAACCATTTTTAATTTGTATGGATGAAATTTGTTTTTTTTTTCAACACCCTGTGTACTGTACTTCGACTGACTCCACGGGTAGATGCAACGTGAGTTGTTGAAGAAGTAGGATTAACTATTACTTCTGCCCGGAAATCTATTTTTTTCTCATCAGAAATTTGTTGTCTGCCTGATCGTTTCGCATCATCAATACCACCCGTTGTTTCAAACTTACGAAGAAGCACCCCTAAATAAGTCCTCGAAACGGGGTGATCGGAAAACTTCTCATTAAAAATCCGTTCTGCTGCATGAATATTTTGTCCAGTTCCACAAAGAATTACGATCGCTGCTACTTTATCACCTAAAGCACGTACCATTTCGCTACTTGAAGCACTTAAACGTTCGGCTCACAACAGTTTAACAAATTATCAAAATGTACAAAGATATTAAAAGAACCAAAAGCTGCTGAAACAGTTAAACGTTCGATCAACAATACACAAATTATTAAATGTACAAAAACTTGGACAATTACAGAAACGTCGAATTAGGGAGACTAACAAAAAAGTCAGCTTATTTGACAACTATCCAGAGGCGGAGCTTGAATTTGGAATTTTAGTATTAACTGATTTAATTCATCACAGCTTTGCGTTTTTCAAAAGCGATTTGCCAAAACTTCCATAAACACAAACAAAATTAGTATCATTGAATAGATTTTTTCGATACCTTTTAAAAGAGGTGTCGCTTGCCGTAGGGTTCCATTCAAAATTATTGGTCAGAATGGCCTTGTGACGTCATCTTTGACGATTCCGTCATCTATCATCACTAGTAGGGACGTTTACAACCTCTAATATTAAGTTTCCAAATTTCACTTGTTTATGTATGATCGTTCCAAAAATGAGAGGGGGGGAGCGAACTTTTGAGAAGCACTGTATAATTCAATTAGTAGTTTTATATTATTACCGTAACATAATGAGTAATAGGAAACATAGATGTTTATGGGTGGGGAAAATTAAGCCAGAAGAGGTCAAGGTAATGTAGTAAATAATGGTAGAAATGCAGTTGTTTGATACCCATAGTTACAAAAATTTCTTAAGGGTACATAGAGGGAATAGGTCAAGAATATGAGATCACCCAGTATCTTCACAAAATTTCCACAGGTGCTTCAAAACATGGTAAAAACAGTATAGCAATCGAATTTCTGCGCAGAAAAGGTAATATAAGGAGATACGGGCCCCCGAAGATCCATAAAGAGAGGTTGGGGGATATCACTTCTGGAAATTGTAAACTGATATAAATAATTTTTTTCACACTAAATAATAACTGCACACTCATTCAACGTTTTAGTAATAATAAACTCACCTAATTTTCGATAAAGTAATGAAAAAACTCTGATTACTCTTCATATAACTCTATATGTTATGTTTATCCAAATATCGTGGATCCTGAAGTTTATTGATATGCGACGTTGCCTATGTCTAAGGGAAAAAGAAATTACTGAAATTCAATGCGACATACATATTTGAGCATATAAATTATAACTATTACAGCATGAAAAGACGATCTGATAGTTCTGATGGGTATATGTATCAATAGAAGTTCAAAATACAAATAATATATCACTACGCTCCTTGGGAGTGTCTTATAGCTTTTGGAAATCAAGCATGAAGTTGATGTGCCGTATTTAGAAAGTTACCAAACATATTAAAATAACGGGACATTAGATTATTTTGTTTAAAGTAATTTTAAATTGGACTAAGAAACGCATTTGGCTTGGATGTTATCTTCGGCGTGTCTCGGCCAGGCATACGAGAAAACATCCAATCAATTTCTCACGTAAAAAGAAGGAACACAACCTAATCTAACTTGGCTAACCTTGTTACCCAAGTTGAATTCAAGCTAATCAACCTTACAAGGCAAAGCTTCGCTCCGCTCGCGAACATTAAGGTTCAACCAATTCCTTACGTAAAAAGAAGGAATACAATCTAACCTTACTTGGCTAACCTCACTATCCAACTTGAATGCAAGCTAATCAACCTTAAAAAGCGACTTTCCGCTCCACTCGGGAACATTTCTTTCAACCAGTTTCTTACGTAAAAAGAAGAAACACTACCTAACCTAATTTGACTAACCTTGTTATCCAATTTGAAAGCATGCTGATCAACCTCACAAAGCGACGCCTCGCTCTGAAATGTCTTAAAATCATGGTGTATTCACTTATACCTGTAAAATATTGGGACAAACTGGGGGACACCAGCCCACTTGATAAAGAGAGTTATCTAGAGTTTCAGATGGCGCCGACGTCGTTTCTTGTCATAATTCAGTAAACTGCAATTACAGACCACACAGGGTGTTTTTGTGATTTGTGTCTCTGATGTTCTGTGATTGTGCTTTTGTCGCTTTTAAGGTTATGTCAATTCGTTGTGAAATATTTTGAGGTTGATCGATCGATGTAACATATTTCAGGACAAACTATTCCATGTACTTATGTCAGTGTTATATAGAATTATCGAGAGGTTTTCCGAATTAATTCTAATGATGAACCGTACCAATTTATTTTGTATGGTTAATTTTCTATTGATACGGCTCCACCGAGTTGATGCTCATGTATTTCTGTCCCTGTTTGCTCATGATGAAAATCTTATGATGGAGCGGATAATGATTTCATGAAGTGACTTCTCGTTAGCTGGATTTTTCTTCTTTCAGTTAAATTTTTGTTATGTTAATTCAATCACTTAGATCAAAAGTTATAACAAATTTAGTGTAAAGCGCTCGTGGCTGCGTGCTCCTCCAGCGCTGCCTCACATGTTTTTCGCACGTTAGCAAAAAAATTCTGCAGCTTACAGTTTTCATTTAAAAAACTGTCATTTACCTTTTTGATCTAAAATTTTCCATTTCTGCGAGTGGCACCATTATTTATTCATTTTATTTAATATTCAATATACAATGTAATTTGGCAACTTATTTGTTAAATAATTAATTAAGCACACACTTCACGGTTATATGTTGTTCCCAACATCATCACTAATGTACAGTAAAAAGTTACCATCATCCCCCAACTTCTAAAAGCTAAAATCTAGTATTACTCCACTAGAATACGTAGAGCGTCAGGTGAGCACTCAACTTACCGATCAAGTGTTCTGATGTTCAATCTCTCTCCAACATTCAAAAATGATATTTTTTATCCAATATAAAGTACATCAAAAGAACTTGTATTTCTATTCCAAACAAAAATTTTAAGCAGGAACTCATTTATAGAAATGATCAATTCGTCAATTTACTGAAAAACATAATATTTTCGTATTTGATACAATTTACACTTATATTAAAAAAGAAAAAAAAAATACGTTGCGTAAACCGTGTTCGAGGTTGTAATATAAATATATGTTGGTTAGGTAAACTTATTTTTTTTTCCATATAAACGTTATTAAATTTTATTTAACAAAAAATGTCAAGGCTTTTAAAGCAACATTTGTTTATTTTTGTCAAAATTTTACTATTAATTCATTTTTTTTAATAAAACCAATCCAACCTTCTTGAAGTACAGATTACAAGCTTTAGAAAGTACTATTTAAAAATCTTGATATCAATTTTGAACTAGTTTTTTATTTTTGAAGCATGTCTTGAAATAAAAATCAATTCATCAATTTTTTGAAATTATTCAATATTTTGACGACTGTATTTTTTTAAATAGAATATTATGAGTTTTTTTCATTCGCACACATCCTCAAGTGTTATTTTGGGACTGAACTGTTTAAATTTCAGATGTTTATCTTGAAAATTTAAAGAATGGCAGATCTTTAATTGATTTTATAAAAAATCCTACTTTGACGTAACTTCATATATATGTACTATTCCTATTTATTTTTTTTACATTTGAAAACAAAACATCTTGTTAGGTACTTTTCCCTCCTTTCATTTAAATTTTTGTTAGCTTGATTTTATCAATTAGATCAAAAGTTTTAACAAATTAAGTGAAGCGCCCTACGTGCTCCTCAAGAGATGCACTTCAGTGTCGCTACCTCAAGTTTTCGTACAAAAAAAAATCTGCAGCTTACAGTTTTCATTTGAAAAAAATATTTATATACCTTTTTCATATAAAATGTTCCATTCTTTCAAATGGCAGTATTAGTTTTTTTTTTAATTTATTTATTTTTCAAGATATTCAATAAACAATGTAATTTTGCAACTTATTTGTTAAATAATAAATTATGTACACACTTTACTTTCGGTAACTTTTTATATGTTCCTTACATCATCACTAATGTACAGTAGAAAGTTCCCAGCGTCCCCTAACTTTCTGAAGCTAAAATCTAATATTACTCCACTACTAGTAAAATGACTCGTATATGTATAAATCAATTTGAATCTTCTCTGAACTACCTTTGCTCATAGTAATGATTTTTTCAATTTGTGATTGTAATGTATCTAGTAACTAGCAAGTCAAATGATTTTATTATTACTTTTAAATTTATTTTTCATATTATATATATTTTGTATAATTGTTTCTTCCATGAGACGACAATCTTCTGACTAAAAGTATTGGAAAATTCTAAATATAGTGGATATTTTCTTCCAAAGAGCCATGGGACCCTCTCAACGGTTCGGAATTCACTAGTCAAAATCAAGATATCTTCCACGCTTACTTGTGAAATTCATGTGTTTATTAAATAGTGATAAATATCCTAATCATAGTCAGTAGCCTTATCGATCTTGGGAGTGGGCCTTGTTCTTCCGAACAACTGCTTGGTTCAGATCGCCCTCCTTCTCCGATTATCTCATGCGGGGTGTTACTGAAAAATAAAAGATTATTGATTTCTCCCCTCACCTTTGTTAGTAGGGATCGCGTTTTCCTGAGAATCATTCTAAGATAGCTGGAAGCAGCCTAGACTGTCGCACACCAGGATTCATCGATTTCTCAACTTCATCAACAGATTTTATGATATCTACAATGAACTCTCTGATTTTGTTCATATCAGAAAGTTGTTAGAGAGATAATAGTCCGGCAGAGATGGGCGATGAATGGCTTGGTGATAGTTTGTATCGGAAAGTTTAATGGAACAATGTCATCGGGGACATTTTCCAATCCCCTCAATTTTCAAGTTAATTCATCTCTAGAGACATCAGTACACTCTCCTATCTTTCCTCATGCCTTCGTGGCAGTTTTCATGATCACAAAAAAGCCATTTGAGAAGAAATCACTTTGAAAAAATCGCCAGGTAGACTTCATGAAATATATGATTTTTGACCATCAGATGTAAACATTGTAGTAAGTTTCGACAATTTCATCTCATTCTCGCGCCAACTGTTCTGAGCGGGATCTTGTTCGTAGAACTATAATATTTGTAAACGATCAATTCACAATTTTTTGCATGAAGTAATGTTGACAGAAAAAGAAAATTTCATAGGTTTGAAGTTTGACATTTTGCGTGACACAAACAACAAACATTCCTTAACCGCGTCATCTACTAATGAAGTTCTAAGCAGAATTTAACGTTTTTCATTTGTTGTCCCCCAAAAATTCTATGTGTATACACCACAAAGAGAGTAAACGTTATAGGAGAGTCTATTCCCCATAAGACAATGGTGACACTAATAGAAAGAGATGAAAGATCATTTGTGAGTCATAGTGACGTATATGGTAATGTCATGGCCACCATTCGCTCTGGACAGTGGCGGACTAGCGCATTCCGCACTCTGGTATCTGAGAGTTACAAGGCTCTTGTATGTTACGTGGGCCACCTGTACTCATGTCCAGGTACGTCACTATGATGCGTTAATGCTACAAGATTCTGATTGGCTAGAGCTTATTAGTGCCTCCCATTCAGTTTACTCTCTTTGTATACACCAGGGTTTTTAGGCATCTTACCTAAGATGTCTAAAAACCCTGGTGAATGAACTGATTCGATTATGTTTAGATTTTTGAGGGGACACCACCTGTTACTTCAACAGAGCTTCTCTCTCTGTGGTAGATGGCGCCGTCCAAAAATGTTTGTCTATATTCTCGCTTAATGTCAGAACTTAATTTCTGACATCTGCAGCATCTTATATAAAATTATTTTCAGTATTTTGTCGGTATCTATGCGTATTCCATCTCTTCGATATGAAATCTTGCTTAGATTATTCCTGAGTTTGTCTTTAAAAAAAACCACTCGTTCATCAATTCATTAGTGCGTGAGGAATTATTTATTTTTAGGTAGTGTAGTGTGTAAGGATACTTTCAGTAGAATGGGCCACATTTGCATTCGGTGTGTACAGTATAAAGCCGCAGATTCGAATTTTCGCCTGTATTCAGTACCAAAAGCAAGTACAAATTGACTAATAATGATATTTCCATAGTTCATTATATTGTATGCATTGAATTTCATATTTTCTGCAATTCAATGACAATTTCATTTCCAATTCTCCGTCTGTCAAAATGCAGTTAACCTCAAATTCAAATGGTACAAAATACGAAAAACAACACGACAGTGCTTTCTTTGTGCAATGTTCGGGGGCTTCTAATTCTAGCTTTGCTATTAGTGAAGTTTGACAGATGTCTCTTTTACACCAATAGCAAAGCTAGAATTAGAACCCGCGCACAGTTAGCCTCAAAAAGAAATCTGAGTAAATAAATATACCCTGTTACTAAATTGAAACTAAATCGAAATTGGCGCCATCTGACACGCTAGTAATCTCTATTATCAAGTAGGCCAAGTGTCGCCAAGTCGATCCCAAACTTCTACAGGTATAAGTGCAAGCACCAGGGTTTTTATACATCTTAATCTTACCTCGCTCCAACCAATTAGTTACTTGAAAATAAGGAACACAACCTAACCTAACTTGGCTAACATTGCTATCCAAGTTGAATGCAAGCCAATTATGCAAACCTTATGAAGCGACGCTTCGCTGCGCTCGTAATCATGTCGGCAGTATGAATTCTTGGAAATTTTTTTCGAAGTAAGGTGATTCAATAATCTTCTTCCAATTCACTCTGTTCATCTTCATTTGCCATATGGATGAAATCGTCGGCCTGTTTTATGGGATCGTATAACCTCCCAGCTAATTTCAAAACTCCTCAGTTATGAAAAAATGTAATGTACATTTTATTGTCTACATCAAGAATATTTTGGGAAAAAAAAATTAATGCGCGAAATGAATACGCAAATATGCTGCTAACGAACAGAAGGACAAGTTGGAACCCATCCACACATTCTAATATTGAAGAAGCGAAACCACACTTATTTTTACTT
Organism: Gonioctena quinquepunctata; assembly: GCA_018342105.1. Classification (NCBI taxonomy): domain Eukaryota; kingdom Metazoa; phylum Arthropoda; class Insecta; order Coleoptera; family Chrysomelidae; genus Gonioctena; species Gonioctena quinquepunctata. Next base: position 119,293 of record JAFIRS010002843.1, on the reverse strand, counting down.
TAGAAGGCCATTATTTCCAAATTACATTTTTCGCGTTCGAATTTCGATTACTTGAGTGTTTTTATCGAGTTTTGGAGCACCTGTGATAACTTTGTGATTATTTCGTGAGAATTTTGCGAAAATACGGATTGGCCCAATTTACTTGAATAGTTGGCAACGTGGCACGTTATAAAGATTACATGTGGTACAAGAGCCAATACCTCCTTCAACGAGACTAGCTCTCACTTTGAGGTGGGTACAAGAAAATAACTTAACAACCATTTTATTTTCATTATTTCAGGTTATGTTTGTGATTACTGATTAGAATCGTATAGAACACAAAAAACAGAAAAGGGTTGTCACGAAACTTAAGACAAAATCAGCGCTTTTTACACGCTTTATATTACCTTCACTTGTATGTTTGTTTGTTTGTTTGTTTGCAACCGGCTCTTTTGGGCGCGATTTTGACCCACTTCCAGACGTCCGAATGATTTGAAATTTGGCAGGTGTACATGATTCCGGTGGCAATGCATTGAGAAATTTGTGTGGAAAAAAACAAAATGGCGGCTCCAATATGGCGTACGAGTTTTGTGATTATGGTCCGATTCGCTTCAAAATTGGTATCTAAAGATTTCCGTGATCGGAAATTCTGATTTTTTTGTCAAAATATAAAAATTCAAGATGGCGGCTCGAAAATGGTGGACGAGTTTTGTGATTATGGTCGGATTATATTCAGAATTGGTATGTGGGGGGTTTTGGGGTCGAGTATTATGATTCTTTTGTAAGAATTCGAAAATTGAAGATGTTGGCTTCAAAATGGCGGCCGAGTTTTGTGATTATTGTCTGATTTTATTCAAAATTGGTATGTGGGGGTTTTTGGGGTCGGAGATTATGATTATCTAATCTGATAAGATTATTCTATTTTTTGATTTGCAAAAAAATTATAAAAATAATACCTAGTTTAAAAAAATTAAAAAAACACGCTTTTAAAAAAACCCCTAAAATAGGAAAAAATAATAGTTTAAACAAACTAAAAAACACGCTTTCATAAAAACCACACTGAAAAAATAGAAGATAAGAAAAAAAATTGGTTTATTCAAAAAAAAAGCGTGGGGTGCATGGTATCAATAATTATATAGTACATTACACACCTAGGGCAGTGAAGTAAGAAATGTCTCAGATCACAGGTAATTATTGGCCAAGGCGATACCATGCACCCCACCCTTTTTTTCAAATAATTTTTTTTTTCTCATTTTCTATTTTTTTAGTCTGGTTTTCTATAAAAGCGCGTTTTTTAGTTTTTTTAAACTATTATTTATTTTCAATAAAAGTTCAAACTGGTTCGACTTTTGGATTACTGACCTTGAAAAGTGCTTTATATTTCAACAGCCAATCAGACATCAATACGCGGTAAGTCAAAATGCGGAAAGCTTGCATGTGAATTCAACTTAAGTGAATACACCATGGTTTTTAGACATTTTACATCCCAGGCAACAGATCTTTGTTTGAATTTGTTTCAAATGACATCCAAAAATTTATTGTGAAGTGTCTTCCGAAATAACATCAAAATTATATCGTGAAACATGACCAACCCCAACATTAAACCTAAAACTCGTCAAGAGGCAAGAATTGTCCTCTCCACCATAAAAAAAATTGGGAGTTCCAGAGGGGTCACCCTCAAAAGAATATTAGAATACATCAGCGCCGAATATCCCAAAACTCAATACAACATCGTCAGGTTGAATAACACCCTTCAGAAGGCACTGGAGTTTGGAGCGGTTACAAAAAAGAATAACAGGTAAGAATTTCCATTGATTTGTGCATGAAAATGTATGAGGGACATATGTCACACATTATGTGACATATGTTGGTTCCTAGTTCGGGAGTTGGCTTTCAAAAACATTCGCTTCAGAAGTAAATATATTATTTTTCGAAATCCCAAAAAATGTAACTTTATTCAATGTCTACGTGACATTCGAATATGCCAAACTCTATATTATGTCAGTTCTCTAGTTCAGTCAAACTCGGTATAAAATTGATTCATTATATGGTTCCAATCATTGAAGAAATAGATAATTGCTAGAAGTTGATGCGAGGTGATATATCAGTAATATCAATCGATTCGATATATCAGTAATATTGATCATTTGCACTGACTGCTGCACCTCAGAGTGCTTAATTATATTGAGGAAGGTTGAGGATGGAAAGACTCATTTTATTTTCAATCAGAACGATTTTGTTCAGATCCCATACGACTCATGGTTCATGCATTCGTAAGGAATTCTCATTTATTATTTTTCAATTATATATTTCATTGATGGATGTAGAGGAAAACACCGAGGTATGCGGTCATGTCACTCTCACGGTTGTCTCTCATCCGATGGGTGGTGAGAAAGAATCGGGGGTATAATATTCAATATAGATTTGATGAATCTTTCAACAAATACCGAACGTAATTCAAATATATTCTTGAACCTAACTTGATGCTTTGAGAACCATAAAATACAAACATATATAAGTAGTTATTCTAATCCCAATTGGAACAGCAATAAAAATAAGAGCAATACGTGTTCATTAGGGTGGGCCGATTGGTATAGGGGATTTGAAAATTTGTGAATGCTTGTGTCTGCAACTATAAGAAAGTTGTGAAATACGAAAATAAAAATATTTCATATTTTTTTTTATATTTCTATTTTTTGAACTGCCACAATGACACTAAAGTTTCCATTTTAATAATTTTATATTTTCAAAATCTGCAAATCCTTAAAAGTTGCACTATTAAAAAAGAAACATATTTTCCAAATTTTTTTCATTATTTTTGCAATTTAAACTGCCACAACAGCATTTTTTGAATTTTAAATTAGTAATTTAATTTTAAGTCAAATGGAGTGGTTCAAGATAGAGATAATATTAATTATAAAACGAATTCACAAGTATAACAGAATGCAAAATGAAAATATTTTAGTATCTAACATAATGGTGAGTTTTATATAGGTTTAGATATATAACTTAAAAATAGGTATATTATCAAACATTCTTTGAACCAATAAAACTTAATTTGATTTATAATCTTGCTTTGATCCAAAAGAAGGCATCATTTCACGTGATTCCAATTTTTCCCCTATTACACCATCTCTGTTTTCATTACCACAAACTGTAGCTGAAGCTTCCGTCACAATTTCAACAGCTCGTTCAACCGCTTGCGTGTGACATGGATACGATTTTATTTCAGAAAACAGCATTGATGTATCCGGATTTTTCACGATATCGATCGAAACTTCTACAGGTAACCCCATTGTTAAAGGCGGTTCAGTAATGACGAGAGTACTCCAATCAATTAAGTCCATATAGCTTGAGGCGTTTATAGTCAGCGAATTTGGAACTTCAAATTGTTGTAGTGATTGCTGTATGTTAGAGCTTCGAGCTTCGGAAATTCGACGCACAGCAAGCTCCCGAATATGCTGTCTGGTGTCCCCTAGCATTCCAAGCGGGATATTTTCAGGATGTGCGAAATATCGCAATATCACTGGATCGATCACATCCTTAAAAATTTTCGGTAAATACCTAGATAACTGAATTGTTTCCCAGACATTAAATGCTCCCTGCAGGCATGATGGTTTTGTTTTAATAATGAACCACATTGGACCATACACTTTTAAAATAAAAGTTACCAAGATAACCAAGTTTTCTGATGGTTCAGCGGTTGAAACGTATAGCCGCAGTATACGATTAGCTGTGCTTCGTTTGGATAATTTTTCAACTACAGTTCTCTTTGAAATCGCATCACATATTTCAATAATGTATTTTTAATCTTTGCTTAGATCAGTTTCAACAGAATCATTCAATGCCGGAACATTTGACTCAATCATGTTGAAGTTAACTGTAATGAAAAAATAAATAAATACAATAGTAAATAAAATAGAAATAAATAGATTACCAATGGAAAGACTCTCACATCCCTTCAATGCCTGTCCAATAGGTCCACAGAAGCCCTTAGGCCCAGTTGTGCTGCCATCAAGGAAATTTATGAGATATCGCAATGGCAGTTCATTAGCATGCAACTGGCAAACAAACCATCGCAACGGTCTATTCAAATGTTTCTCCAATTGTACAATGATTTCCGAATGTTTTCCAACATTGACGTTCGTTCCGTCGCATCCTATTACTTTCAGCTCATCTGTTGTAATATGAGATTCGTCCAAGTACTTCAAAATACATTTCATGGTGTTTGGCGAAGTTCCTGATTCAGGACAAATATGCGCCAAGTATACCGACTCTGGCATTTTTATGAGAGTAATGTGCTCTTCTCGAATTTTTCGCCGACGATTGTTTTCTATCTTTACGTCCATGAAAAAACAAGCCATGTTATAATGAATTTTGTGTGTTATCTATTATATTTTCACGTTTCCTCTAGCGGAACGTATCTTGTTTTTATCTATGATACTTTCATTGTCTTCTTCATGTATAATACCAACGGCCTGCAGAACGGCTGAAGCTACTGCAGCCCCAGCTCTATCAGAAATACCATAACGATCAAGTGTTCTCGCTGGCACAGGTAGTTGTAATGAATTGTAGCGGATTTGTGAACTTTCATATGCAAATATTTGAATTTTGACCTTGAAATTTCGGTGCCCTTGTGGCAGTTGAAATAATGAAAATATGGAATACTTTATTCAACAAAAAATGTTCACTTCTAAGTCTTAAACACGTTTTGCATTTGCAGAATTTTCCATGTACATTATTCAAAATTTGAAAACTAGCTGTCATTGTGGCAGTTGATAACATGAAAAAAATAAAATTTGTGAAATGAAAAAAAAAAACGTTTCTTGGTCTTGCAACTTTTTTATAGTTGCAAATTCCCATTATTGAAAAACACCGAAATCGGCCCACCCTAGTGTTCATATGCACTGCTCGGCAAATGGGAAATTTATAAACCACCAGTGTTTTCACTTTCAAAGCGTTCCTGGTACAATCATAAAAAAGTTCAGTCGTGTGGAAAAGAATTCCTTCTCGAAACTTTTTATGTCGTTCCAATTGGGATTAGAAATACTATACTATTCTATAATGTTCTCAATTCTTTTATTAAACGCTCAACATCAACACACACATTTTCACCATATTAATTTTATTATATATATATATAAAATTTATATATAAAAATATATTATATATATATATATATATATATATATATATATATATATATATATATATATATATATATATATATATATATATATATATATATATATATATATATATATATATATATATATATTTATGTATAGACAATACGTTGTCACCTCAGTGTCGTTGACTGGACGACCTGACCTCACCCCTTTCTGGTTGTAATATTTTATTCATTTATGCATATATCTTCTGAGGGGAGCCTTCGAAACAGGGTTCTCAAAAGAGGGGAAATGATTTCCTTTTTTTTAAATATGTGTATATGTATATAAATGTATAGATACTTCAAATACGAAGTGACCTCATTATATATAAGGCCGCGCGAGATTTGCAATTCCTTCCCGCCTCATGCCTTGTTGCCGCGTATTCGAGGAGTGTGCGTAGTGCGATTCGTATGTGAGGGTTTTCGGGGTTGGAGATTATGATTTTTTTGTCAAAATTCATAAATTCAAGATGGCGGCTCCAAAATGGCGGGCGAGTTTTGTGATTATGGTCCGATTCGATTCAAAATTGGTGTGAGGGGGTTTTGGGGTCGGAGATTATGAAATTTTTATCAAAGTTCATAAATTCAGGATGGCGGCCCCAAGATGGAAGACGAGTTTTGTGATTATGGTCCAATTCGATTCAAAATTCGGGGTCGGAGATTATAGTTTTTTTGCTGAAATCCATAAATTCAACATGGCGGCCCCAATATGGAGGACGAGTTTTGTGATTATGGTCCGATTTGATTCAAATTGATATCAGTGGTTTTCGCAGTCGGAGATTTCGAATTTTTCGTCAAAATTTATAAATTGAAGATGACGACTCCACAGATGGAGGACAATTTTTCTGATTATGGACATATTTCATTCTAAATTGGTATGTATGTGTTTTCAGGTTCAGAGATTAGGAATTTTTCGTCAAAATCTATAAATTCAAGATTGGGACTCTAGGATGGCGGACGAGTTTTGTGATTATGGTTCTATTCAAAATCGGTGTGTGGGAGTTTTTGGGGTCAGAGATCAGCTCAAATCTTACAGGGAAGTGACTTCGTAATAACGGTGCTCTATTAGAAATGGACAGATCAAGGCGAACTAACTAAAAAGCAAAAAATTGAATAACCAATAAAACATTTTTGAAGACAAGCTTTTATTTGAGCCGTGTACCAAAACGTATAAAATAAGTTTAAGTCATCGCTGATAAAGATTTAATAATTTTTTGTTGAATTATTTGGTTTCAAAAAGCTTGTCGCGCGAATTGTCATAAAATTAATTGGTACCTACTTTTATGAACACTTCGCGCGACAAGCTTTTTGAAAGCTTATGATCCATCAAAAAATAATTAAATCATTGTCAGCGATGACTAAAACTTATTTTATACGTTTTAGTTCGCGGCTTGAATGAAAGTTCGTCTTTAAAAATGTTTTTCATTAGTTAATTTTTTTAAAGCATTAAGTGGTACACCTGCATACATGTTCTACGTTTGTTTCATTCCTTTGGCATTGAAATGTCGAATTTGAACAAAAGGAATCAGAGACAAACCTACGCAGATTGAAGGAGACAAAATTTGGATGAATGTTTCATTTAAAGATATGCAAGATCGGTTTGTCTTTATTTTATGGGACATTCGTATATTCTCTGCAGGTTTTTTGAAAGATACCATTTATTACCTGCAACTTTTGTCAAATGTGATTTGAAAGTACTTTTTAAATGTGCATGCATACAAAATACAGAGTGGCCCACCGAAAACTTTTCATTTCTCCTAAATAAAAAAATAAAAATACGCTTGAACACATGAACGTTAGTTTTTAAAACGAGACAATTTTTTGTCTTTTAGCCCCTCTGTTCAAACCCTTGAAATCTGAAATGTGAATGAGTGATGACTTATTTGAAAGTGAATTGAATACCTTTTCAACGGAATATTGCTCGTTGAATTTGGTATGTGACACACCTAAAAGAATTTTCGAAATTTATAAATTTCACCCCTACAAAATAAAACTGGTTCATGAACATGAAGACGATAACGAACGACGTTTGAAATTTTGTGAGTTAAATAGTGAAAGATTGATACGCGATCCACAATTCTTATTTAACATTTGTTTTTCAGATAAATGCTAGTATTATATTATTGATACTATCAATCGATATAATTGAAGGCAATATTCCAAACAATATATCATAGAATTGAACAATACATACCCAAAATCGCTGAACTAAATGTGTGGGCTGTTACATTTCGGGACCGCATTTTTTGGGCCCATTTTAACTATCTGGATATTCGACTGGTGAAATATACCTAGAGTTGCTGTGAACTACTCTTGGCCCTACTTCAACGAATGCCATTGAATAATATAACTTTCATCGGCCAGCAAATCTGGTTTTTCAGCAGAGTAGAGCACCCGCATACTATGCAAGTTCTGCAAAACAGTTTCTGGATGAAAATTTTTCTGGCAGATGGATTGAAACGAAAGGTTACTTTTGAATAGCCTGCAAGACCTGCTGATTCATTGCCACCTGTCATTTTCTTGTAGTGGAAACATTTTAAATCTAAAATGTATGCAACCCAGCCCAATTCATCAGAATACTTGCGACAACGAATAGTGTACGAGTGTCGACAAATAACTCCTGAAATGCTCCACAATGTTCGCGAATATTTCTAACAGTGCCTTGGAAATTATATTTTGGAGGTTTGGGATAAAAACTTTCAACATTTATTTGATTGAAACGAGTGGTAAGAAATTTTGTTAAATTTAATGCCTTATCTCTTCCAAACTACTCACCCGACATCAACGAACAATATCCTGTTGAAAAGACAATTCAATTTCCTTTGAAATGAGGCATTACTCACCGTTTCTATTTGAGGTGCAGAGGGTAGAACAATACCAATGAAATATTTCCCCCCAAAAACTTATGCTCATGTGTTCAAGCGTACTTTGATTCATTAATTTAGGAGAAAATAAACCTACGTAAAATATTTTCGGTGGTCCACCCTCTACAGTCACCTGTTAAATCCGCATCATATCATATCCGCATCATATGGCAAATTATTCATTAGTGAATGCCACTTGGCGTGCAGAAAAACAATCACCTGAATTGGTATTTTTTTAAATATTGCTAAATGTTTCAGAAATTATGTATATTTTGAATTTAACAGTCTAATCTATTGACAGCCCTTCAGTAAAGCTTGAAGTTTTCTATATTTTTCATGGGTTTTGGAATAAATCATTGAAACTAGATTAATATTGTATTAAATTTTATGAATTTCCAGTTGCGTTTTAGTTTTCGTATAAGAAGTATTCCTATTGTGTAGAAAATTAAATAATTAATAAAAAACCTTTTAAATGACAAGTTTTTATTCAAATGCGTTAAAAAGTAAAAAATAATTGCTTTGTATGTCTGACGTAGTTTATCCCGTTACTTATAGATTCAAGAGCTTGTCGCTCAAAGTTTTCAGTTCGAATACAAAAGCGAAAAGCTTTCGAATCTATAACTCACTGAATGACCTACGTCATACATCCAAAGCAATTATTTTTTACTTTTTGGTGAATTTGAATAAAAGCCTGTCTTCACGAAGGTTTTTTATATCTCAATCAATGCATTTTTTTAAAGCGTCGTTATTATGAGGCCTCTTTCCTGTTAAATCTGAGCTATCGAGTTTTTCCATGGGAAGACCATCTAAAGATCAACTCGTCTACCATCCTTTAGCTGCCATTTTCAACTCATGAATTTTGACTGGAAAATCAACCTCCAATTTTAAAAATGGTCCATAATCACAAAACTCGTCCACCATCTTGGAGCCGCCGTCTTGAATCTATGAATTTTGACATTAAATTCATAATCTCCGACCCCAAAAACCCCCACATACCAATTTTGAATTGAATCGTACCATAATTAGAAAACTCGTCCGCCATCTTGAATTCGTGATTATTGTCAAAAAATTCATAATCTCCGACCCCGAAAACCCCCACGTACCAATTTTGAATAAAATCGGACCATAATCACATAGTTTGTCGGAGCTGCAATTTTATGAATTTTGAGAAAAAATTCACAATCTTCGACCTCGAAAATCCCCCTATACCAGAAATTCCATAATACATCGTCACGGGAGCTGTAAACACGTGCCAAATTCCACGTTATTCGATCAATTTAACTTTTAAGATTTGATTACACAAATCGGATCAGGTGAAAGTAAATAAAGGTTTCTAAAATCATCACAGGTTGAATAAATCGCAAAAAAAATCAAGTGAAAATTGGATCACCGCATATCTACTATGAAAATTCCACTTAAAAAAATTACAAACATTCAACAAGTAAAGAGGTGTTCATCCACCCAACATAATTTGTATTCCAGTAATCAGAGATCAATTGTTTTCAATTCAGCTACTTACCTTCAACATATTCAACATCAATAGGCCCCTATGAGCCATTATTCATCACTTATCACACATATAATATTTATTTAAAGTGCGCAAATATATTAACGATCAATTGACGCAACGTTGCCAACAGCCAGAGGTGACAACGTATTTGTAATCTCTATTCTGACTGTTATATTAGCCTGAGGTCACAACGGACTGCCCGTCACTGCTTGGTACGGCGACACTAGCGCTGGTCATATATGCTCGAACTAAACAGACAAATTGTAGGAAAAAACTATACGAAGTGACCTCAGAATAATATTTCGTTTATTAACTTAGGGTGACATCTAGGTTGATTTTATATCGAAATCAAGGCAAAACGTTGTCACCTCACTCATCTGAGGTCACAGCGTCGTATAAGAGGTCACAGCGTGAACCGTATATCTATTTTCGAGGTGACAACGTACCCTTTATAGGTATATACATATACATATATATATATATATATATCGCTGAAAATCCATTTGAATAACCGTCAAAACATACCTCAAATATAAGATGTCTAAAAACCCTGGTGAATGAACTGATTCGATATTGTTTAGATTTTTGAGGGGACACCACCTGTTACTTCAGCAGAGCTTCTCTCTCTGTGGCAGATGACGCCGTCCAAAAATGTTTTTCTATATTCTCGCTTAATGTCAGAACTTAATTTCTGACATCTGCAGTATCTCATATGAAATTATTTTCAGTGTTTTGTCGGTATTTATGCGTTTTTCATCTCTTTGATATGAAATCTTGCTTAGCTTATTCCTTGAGTTTGTTCTTTATAAAAATCACTCGTTCATCAGTTCATTAGTGCGTGAGGAATTGTTTATTTTCAGGTAGTATAGTGTGTAAGGATACTTTTTGTAGAATGGGCCACATTTGCATTTTGGGTGGACAGTATAAAGCCGCAGATTCGAATTTTCGGCGGTATTTAGTACCAAAAACAAGTACAAATCTTGACGAATAATGATATTTCCATAGTTCATTATATTGTATGCATTGAATTTTATATTTTCTGCAATTTAATGACAATTTCATTTCCAATTCTCCGTCTGTCAAAATGCAGTTAACCTCAAATTCAAATCGTACAAAATACGAAACACAACACGATATTGCTTTCTTTGTGCAATGTTCGGGGGCTTCTAATTCTAGCGTTGCTATTGGTGAAGTTTGACAGATGTCTCTTTTGAACCAATAGCAAAGCTAGAATTAGAACCCGCGCACAATTCGCCTCAAAAAGAAATCTGAGTAAATAAATATACTCTGTTACTGAATTGAAACTAAAATGAAATTGGTGCCATCTGAAACTCTAGTTATCTCTATTATCAAGTGGGCCAAGTGTCGCCAAGTCCATCCCAAACTTCTACAGGTATAAGTGCAAGCACCAGGGTTTTTATACATCTTACTCAAATATACTTATCATTCATAATAATCGAATATGACTTTTACAAGTGATTTCAGTATATCATCACCATGAAGAAAGCTTCATATCTTAATCGATATTTTGGCGATACTGCTTTTATTGATAATATATGGAGAATATTTTTTTTGGCTTTTTACTTCACAGCATTTCTGCATACATCCACAATACTGAATTCTGTTTTTTTTTCTATGTTCTATCTCTGTGAAATGCATTCCCACCATTATTATTCCATTTGAGCGAGAGATAATCAACTACGGTTAAAATAATCCTTTTATGATTGATTTCCCTAATCTAATATAATCAATTTCATGACTAATGCATCACATATATATCTTTATATATATATATATATATATATATATATATATATATATATATATATATATAATTCTACTGTACGTGTGTGGCACTGAACTCCTCCTAAACGGCTGGACTGATTTGAATGATTTTTTTTTGTATGCGTTTGGGTGGCGCCCTGGATGGTTAAGATTCACGAATCATCCCCCTAAATGTTAAGGGTGGTCCACCCCTTAATTTTTTTTTGAAAAACTTTTTTTGTTTTTATTTTTTTATTATACAGCATTCAAAAATACATTCAACCCTGAATTTTCACCCTTCTACGATCAACCCCTATTTTTTTGTCAAGATTTTTATTTTTATTTTGTTATGACTTAGAATACAAAAATGCATATTACCCTTAATTTTCACCCTACTGCGATCAACCCCTATTGTTTTTATTTTATTTTATAGAAAAACAGGATAACAGGAAAACGGGATAACGGGAATAACGGGATAACGAAAAAACGGGAAAAAATAGAAAAAAAGAAATTCTACGTGGGCGGGAGTTTTCGGAAAAAACATTTTAGGGAACATAGAAATCTGGACAGGACAACGTCTGTCGGGTCCGCTAGTATATATATATATATATATATATATATATATATATATTAGGACAATAGTAAACCTAATTCGGAGTACTGACACCTCCGATTCCAATGGAATTTGGTATATTTTTACTGAACACGAATCCAAACGAAAAACCCGGTGGTCTCATACCATTTCGGAGTTAGAGCATCTTCCTTTTTCTAGAACGTAATTTTCAAGCACCGTATTCTTGCGCATAAATCACTCAAAATGCCACCTTTTTTCATACAGCATAAATTTTTTGAGTACATGAATTTTTTGAAAATTATCACGAGTCGCGAAGCGACGAGGGATAATTTTCTTTAAAAATTCATGTACGAGACAAATTTCCCGCAATTAATTCAAGCACGTGGGGGATTCGGTAAGGAAATTTTATACCGGAATCATATATATATATATATATATATATATATATATATACATATACATATATATATATATATATATATATATATATATATATATACATATATATATATATATATATATATATACATATACATATATATATATATATATATCGCTGAAAATCCATTTGAATAACCGTCAAAACATACCTCAAATATAAGATGTCTAAAAACCCTGGTGAATGAACTGATTCGATATTGTTTAGATTTTTGAGGGGACACCACCTGTTACTTCAGCAGAGCTTCTCTCTCTGTGGCAGATGACGCCGTCCAAAAATGTTTTTCTATATTCTCGCTTAATGTCAGAACTTAATTTCTGACATCTGCAGTATCTCATATGAAATTATTTTCAGTGTTTTGTCGGTATTTATGCGTTTTTCATCTCTTTGATATGAAATCTTGCTTAGCTTATTCCTTGAGTTTGTTCTTTATAAAAATCACTCGTTCATCAGTTCATTAGTGCGTGAGGAATTGTTTATTTTCAGGTAGTATAGTGTGTAAGGATACTTTTTGTAGAATGGGCCACATTTGCATTTTGGGTGGACAGTATAAAGCCGCAGATTCGAATTTTCGGCGGTATTTAGTACCAAAAACAAGTACAAATCTTGACGAATAATGATATTTCCATAGTTCATTATATTGTATGCATTGAATTTTATATTTTCTGCAATTTAATGACAATTTCATTTCCAATTCTCCGTCTGTCAAAATGCAGTTAACCTCAAATTCAAATCGTACAAAATACGAAACACAACACGATATTGCTTTCTTTGTGCAATGTTCGGGGGCTTCTAATTCTAGCGTTGCTATTGGTGAAGTTTGACAGATGTCTCTTTTGAACCAATAGCAAAGCTAGAATTAGAACCCGCGCACAATTCGCCTCAAAAAGAAATCTGAGTAAATAAATATACTCTGTTACTGAATTGAAACTAAAATGAAATTGGTGCCATCTGAAACTCTAGTAATCTCTATTATCAAGTGGGCCAAGTGTCGCCAAGTCCATCCCAAACTTCTACAGGTATAAGTGCAAGCACCAGGGTTTTTATACATCTTACTCAAATATACTTATCATTCATAATAATCGAATATGACTTTTACAAGTGATTTCAGTATATCATCACCATGAAGAAAGCTTCATATCTTAATCGATATTTTGGCGATACTGCTTTTATTGATAATATATGGAGAATATTTTTTTTGGCTTTTTACTTCACAGCATTTCTGCATACATCCACAATACGAATTTGTTTTTTTTTCTATGTTCTATCTCTGTGAAATGCATTCCCACCATTATTATTCCATTTGAGCGAGAGATAATCAACTACGGTTAAAATAATCCTTTTATGATTGATTTCCCTAATCTAATATAATCAATTTCATGACTAATGCATCACATATATATCTTTATATATATTTATATATATTTATATATATATATATATATATATATATATATATATATATATATATATATATATATATATATATATAATTCTACTGTACGTGTGTGGCACTGAACTCCTCCTAAACGGCTGGACTGATTTGAATGATTTTTTTTTGTATGCGTTTGGGTGGCGCCCTGGATGGTTAAGATTCACGAATCATCCCCCTAAATGTTAAGGGTGGTCCACCCCTTAATTTTTTTTTTTTGAAAAACTTTTTTTGTTTTTATTTTTTTATTATACAGCATTCAAAAATACATTCAACCCTGAATTTTCACCCTTCTACGATCAACCCCTATTTTTTTGTCAAGATTTTTATTTTTATTTTGTTATGACTTAGAATACAAAAATGCATATTACCCTTAATTTTCACCCTACTGCGATCAACCCCTATTGTTTTTATTTTATTTTATAGAAAAACAGGATAACAGGAAAACGGGATAACGGGAATAACGGGATAACGAAAAAACGGGAAAAAATAGAAAAAAAGAAATTCTACGTGGGCGGGAGTTTTCGGAAAAAACATTTTAGGGAACATAGAAATCTGGACAGGACAACGTCTGTCGGGTCCGCTAGTATATATATATATATATATATATATATATATTAGGACAATAGTAAACCTAATTCGGAGTACTGACACCTCCGATTCCAATGGAATTTGGTATATTTTTACTGAACACGAATCCAAACGAAAAACCCGGTGGTCTCATACCATTTCGGAGTTAGAGCATCTTCCTTTTTCTAGAACGTAATTTTCAAGCACCGTATTCTTGCGCATAAATCACTCAAAATGCCACCTTTTTTCATACAGCATAAATTTTTTGAGTACATGAATTTTTTGAAAATTATCACGAGTCGCGAAGCGACGAGGGATAATTTTCTTTAAAAATTCATGTACGAGACAAATTTCCCGCAATTAATTCAAGCACGTGGGGGATTCGGTAAGGAAATTTTATACCGGAATTATATTTAAATAGAGGACATTAAGTAAATATTTATTTTGACGTTATTCCCAAATAAATAGAAGGCTGTGTGTAATGGGAGTTCTGGGGGATATTTTTTTCTGATTTTCCCCGTTCCCTAGTAAAATAAAATATATAATATCAGATGAACTATTATGTAAAATTAATTGATTTCATACAATTTTCTTACTAGGTTTCAAGGAAATGTCAATATTGACTGAAAATGGAAGTGGATGTTACTTCAATTTCCACTTATTGATTTCAAGTCTACATGCAAATGTGGATGAAAAATTCCCAGAAAATTTGCTGGTTACCATAGTAACAATGTCGAAATGAAGCATCTGATTGGTTGAAAAGACTGGTATAAAATTTTCGGCAAAATTTGGCACAACCTACAGCCGGTTCTAGGTGGATTTAGTTAACTTTTTTGCAATAGTAATAGCAATACCAATAACGTTGAGTTGAAACTGTTGGATCAAATGGTTCAATTTAGTCAACCATATTAATATTAGCAATAACGATAACTTTAAGAACGCGACCTTGAATATTCCAACTCTCAGAATTTTACGGCTATCGCTAAAATATTGTCTACAATGCGCATGTCATGACGACTGACAGATACGAATACATGTTTCATAGTTCCATGTCAATTTTTTAATCACAATTAAACTGCTGAGATATACTTGCAATGCCGTCGATGCTTTCCCTTTTGTTCATCTCCATGATCGCAATATAAACAAAACACGTTTCAAATTAAAAATGGCCAAATAAGTTAAATTTACTAGAAGACAGAACTGAGCGAACTGTCACTTGTGAAGTAGTGTGAAGTACGCTGCTAGAATATCCGAACATGACAAGTGGCCTTCCGAACTCTTTCGACCAGCGGTATCATATAATTTCATTGAGAACGTAAATACTTTCATTCATATATTCCTCAAACGAACAATTATAACATGCTATTATTATTCAGCAAACGACTGCCAAATTGAATTTTTTTTAGTATAAAAAAATATAAACGACTGTCAAGAGAAAAAGAATATTTTCTAGTCACATTTCTAGTGTTCTGTCGACTACTGAACAAATAATTCCCCCAAAAGGGAAAAAAAAAAATATTCAATATTTTTTTTTTTTTTTCCATTACTGAAAAAATAATTCCTTGATCTGCCGTCCCAAATATACAGAACCCTCAAAAAGAAAAAAATTCCATATTTTCTTTCGACTATCTTGCAAACGACTGTCAAGATGAAAAAAATATTTCCTAGTCATATTTGATGTGTTCTATCGACTACTGAAAAATGATTCCTTGATCTGCCGTCCCAAAATATACAGGGCCCTCAAAAAGAAATTTTGGGACGGCAGATCAAGGAATTATTTTTTCAGTAGTCGATAGAACACATCAAATATGACTAGAAAAATTTTTCATCTTGAATAGTCGAAAAAAAATATTGATTTTTTTTCTTTTTGAGGGCTTTGTATATCGTGAGACGGCAGATCAAGGAATTATTTCTTCAGTAGTCGATAGGACACATCAAATTTGACTGGAAATTTTTTTTTTCATTCTGACCTTCGTTTGCAAAATAGTTGAAAAAAATTATTGATTTTTTTCTTTTTGAGGGCTTTGTATATTTTGGGATGGCAGATCAAGGAATTATTTTTTCAGTTGTCGATAGGACACATCAAAAACTAGTAGGATATATATTTTTTATTTTGACAGTCGTTTGCAAAGTAGTCGAAACAAAATATTTAATTGTTTTCTTTTTGAGGGCCCTGTATATTTTGGGAAGACAGATCAAGGAATTATTTTTTCAGAAGTCGATAGAACAGATCAAATATGACTAAAAAATATGTTTTTTGTCTTAACAATGGTTTATATTTTTTTATACTAGAAAAAAATCATCTTGGCAGTCGTTTGCTGAATAATAATAGTAGGTTATAATTTTTCTTTTGTGGAACATATTTCCCATTCATCTTCAAATGATCTTGATTTGTTTCGTAATCAAATCGGACCATAATCACAAAACTCGTCTGCCAAAAACTACGTCTCGTGTATCGCCAATACCAAATGATTGGGTACGCCTATGGTATTTCTATCAATAGCCACAGTTCGGGCATCTTCGAGAAGAATCGGTTGTTAGGTAGGGGAAGGTCAAAGTGTCAGTTTCAATATTGGACGAGCTCTATGAAATAGTTTCAGTACATAATTATTCTTAAGCTTATTGCTATTCTTATTCCTATTGCTATTGCTGAAAAAAGTCAACTAAATCTACCTTCTATCGAAAAAAATCCTCCTTCAACACGTACATCCCAACCTCTAAGATTGATGTTAGGTTGTTGCTTGTTGATGATGCGAGGAGAGGTAAGGATGTAAGTGTTAAGGAAGTAGGATTTTCTCCGGCTGTATTTTGTGCCAAGTTTTGTCGAAAATTGGAAAACGGGGTCAAGCCGAATTTCTATGAAATTATCACAAATGCTTGAAAAATCACTGCGGAATTCACAATTTCATCACGCTTTGAATTTATTTTTCATGTTATGTGAAAATGTAAACACCTAGAATTATAAATTTATATATAACCTCAAAAAGTTCGAAAAACAATAAAACATATAGATTCAAATTGGATAACCACCATTGAAATGACAGAACAAATAAGTACTTTCGAAATTAGAAATGCGACGTTGCCAATTCATTTCCAGAACAATAAGATTTACTTATATTACATGAAAAACGTATATACCATGGTCAGTAGAAAAATATCGGCACATTTTTCAAATGTTCTCGCAGACAAACACATTTCTGGTATAGTTATTCTAATCCCAATTGGAACGGCAATCAAAATAAGAGCACTACTAGAAGTGCTCATATGCAGTGTTTTTACTCTCAAAGCGTTCCTGGTACAATCATAAAAAAGTTCTGTCGTGTGGAAGAGAATTCCTTCCCGAAACTTTTTATGTCGGTCCAATTGGGATTAGAAATACTATAGACTGAATGAATGTTCCAACTGGAGAGGATCACACATTCTTTTAGGTCAATCAATAGAGATTTTCTGCTATATTGATTGTGACAAAAATACTACCAGGAAATCGACTGTGCCGTCATACGAAAGATGGTTTGTAGTTAGATACTGTTGTTTCCTACTCGCAACTGGCATTGCTTGAATTGTTATGAATATTAAAAAGCATTTTTTTATATTTTTTATCGTTTTTGACTTGTAACTTGAAACTAATGGAAAAATATCGATACTCTCAATGGACGGATCGTAGAGAATTTGAATGCAAAAAAAATTATCCTCAGCGCGACTCGATCAGATTATTAGTTACGGAAAAAAACCAGAAACACCATGAAAAATCTGCAGTCTTTTTTAAATTCATAACTCCGCCACTTTTTGAGTTGTATTGCAGGCTTTCCACGACATACTATTGATTTATGGGTGAAAAATTCATTCGCTGTCGGATCATAAGTTTGGGCATAATATCGATGTGAATGGGGTATTTTACAAATATGAGAAATGGGATATTTTACAAATATGAGAAATGGGATATTTTACAAATATGTGCTGATGATTTCAAATATCTCACAATTATCTAGCTCACGGAGTGATAAGTCTATTATGATTTTCGTTTCGAAAAACTCTACCAGATTTTCTTCCTTCTAAGAGAATTGAGCTAGTAGACTAGTCGAGAAGTGAGTTTTCTGCTTAGAATATTTCAAGTTTCCAAAAAATATAAGCAATAGCTCATTCGATTCGAGATGCAATACTGAGAAATATTTTTTTTTGTTTTTTCTGCTGGCGAAAATTGCAATTGTTATTAACAAAAAACAATAACAAAAAAAGCGTTTCAGTTTTTTGGGATTAACTCGAAAACTATAAGCGATAGCGAAAATAGAAGGAGAGACTCTCAAAGAAGAGGAAATTTCCAATTAAAAAGTCCCGACTCTCGGAACTCTATCTCCATAAATTCCGTCTTTTCAACACTGGAAAGAACAAGGTCACGTTGGAAAAAAAATTAAGGTAATTTTTCAACAAGTTAGGCATTTGTTAATTAGTCCTTATTTTTTCATAAAATACGGCAAAAATGTTTGAATAATGGAACTTTTTATATATTTCCATTATTTAAATATATAGTTTTTTTTTAAATCATAATTGGCACTTCTCAAAAAAACAATTAAAATATAAAAAATGTAATTGTTTATTGAGTTAACAATTTTTTATAAACAAATTCCAAATCTCATATTTTTATCTGAAACTACTAAAAATTACAAAAACAACTATATGCAACAAAGTGTAGACATTTTTATAGATTTTTCTAAAATTACGGTATATAATTGTTGAAAAAACAGATAATGAATGATTTCACAAAAAAACTGTATATATTGAGTATTTATGACTACATAATGAAGTTGACATTATTTAAATAAATCCGTGTATTTCATGAACAATGAATGTTAATGACTGAAAATATTTTTTTAATAATTCAAATAATAGCCTACAAAATCGTCTTGAGGTACAGGAGGGCCAACTTTCATAGCTTAGAAGATATAAATAAGCACTGTACGAGTAGATAACAGAATTTTTTATAAACAAATGCAAATAAATAGGAAACCATGACAGATACAGACTTGGTAGGAGGTTTGTTTGAGAGATGATCAACTAATGCTGTATAAAATCATTTCGAGAGTTGATAACTGTATCTTTAATGGTACAAAAGTTACAGCAGTTTATCACATAAAAAATCAAGTGGCCGCTGCAACATTCATTACCGTAATTTAAAAAAAAATATGGAGAAAATATAAAAAAAAAATTTTAAAATAATCAATTAAGTTTGAATAAAAACAATTATCTTTTGTTATTTATTGAGAAATGCCAATTTTGATTTTCAAAGAAAATAAAAATTCTCAACTAATTATTTAAATAATGGAAATATAAAAAAACTATCAAAAACAATACAAATTTTTCTTCAAAAAACATTTGTTTTTTTCTATAGACAGAAAGGCAAAAAAATAAAGAAACATCAAACTAATCAATTTGTTTATAAACAATTTATAAACAAATGTCCTAAACAAAATTTTCCGAATGTTATTAAATACGTACCTCCGTTTATGCAAAAACACAATAGCAAAATTCGACATTTCGCCATAAATGTACTTTTGACAAGAACCCTGAAAGAGGTCGATTTTTGTTTTCAAATGCCGATTTTTGAATGTATATTCTAAAGAGGTTATGTCACTGGTGGTGACGTAATTGGTAAGTTTTTTAAATGGAAATATGTAGATGTCTTGTGATACTTTATCTGAATGGTCTTCCAATACTTCATTCAATTATAATAAATAATTTGATTTGTGAACAAAAATTGATATCTTATTTTAGTAGAGGAAAGTGACCAAATATGGAATACCGTTTTGATTTTCGGCATAACTTTCACAAATTTTATAGATGAAATACTTTTTGTGGTAATTATTAACAATCATATATTTGCACTTAAGTTTGTAACAATTTTAGATTATTTTGTTCAGTTTGAGGTAAGAAAAATTTTCAAAAACTAAATAACGATAAAGGTACCTCACCTATATATGGAATAGGTACCCCAAATATGGAATACTATAATCACTATGAAAAATTAACCTTAACTTATAAGAGACTCTTTGAAAACTTTGGTATAATAAAGAAATGAACACAAATTATTTACAAAAATCGCAAATCCAGGTATCAAACTCTGGCCCAGCGCAATCATTATGTGCCCAGAGCCCACACATGAGGCACTTGATCCATGTTTCCCCATGAGTGTCATTCGAAAACAGCATACCACAGAAAATACACTCCGAATCTTCAGAGTCTGGAGTGTACATCCTATCAAGGCATCGGGTTCGCTGTCTGTATCAAACAGCATCACCTCCTCATCATCTGAATCAGTCATAGGCTTAGTCTTTTCTTTTGGTTTTTTTCCTTTTGATTTCTTCTCATTCTGTTTTTTATTCTTGGTTTTTGCTAATTTATTTTCTTTTTCTTCTTTTTTCCTGTTTTTGTCTATAAGGTCATTCTTATACGGTGACGACGTGATGACTGCTGCAACAGATGCTTTTCTTCCTCTATTAGAAGGTTTCCTTTTCTTGTTTGGTACGGGACTGATGTCATACGGAGACACTAATCCTAAATCACTGCGAAATAGTCCGGAAGTTGAGGGTACAGGTTCAATATTTGTATCTTGTCTGGATGTGACAGCTTCAGTTAAAGGCAAACAATTATCAGGTGTTCTTAAACTGGCCATCGATGGTACTTCAGGTTGGTGACCTGATGCCATTGATGTAACGTTGACTGTGCAACCATCTTTAACTGCATCTTGTTGCGCAGCAAGATAGTCGACCGCAGTGAAAATATTTTTATTCAATGGCCATAAGCCAGTTACACGAAAGCCATTCGCTGAAATCTCACCAGTTTGCACTTTCAAATAAGCTCTGCCAAACAGCTCGACAACATCATGAGGGCTTAGTGGTCGATTATTGTCTCTAATCCACATGCGTATTTCTTCACTGTAATAGGTTTTTAGTAGTCCCATAAACGTTTTGTCCAGTGGCTGGAGCTTGTGAGTTGTGTGGGGAGGTAAGGAGACAATTTCTACGTTATTTTGCCTAGCAAGCTCTATCACATCGATGTTACGAGTGTGAGAAAAATGGCCATCTAAGATCAATAATACTTTCGATTCCGTGGTAGGGTTTGTATGTTTGATGAAATGTTTGAACCAGTCAGTGAATATGTTCATTTGTATCCATCCTGATGGATGCGCAATGCCAACAGCACCTGGGGGACTACCTCTCATTAGCTGATCACTCATATTCTTGCGCGGGAATATAATAAAGGGAGGTACAAAATGACCAGTGGCGTTCATGGCAACAACAATCGTCATTAATGAACCCCTTTTCGCTGAGGTAAGAGAAGCTATCTGCCGTTTTCCTTTATGTCCAATCACTTGGGGTATCTTGCTCTGTAAGCCTTGATTCATCCACGTTGTATATGCGACTTGGACCATAGTTTCCTTGAGCATAGACGTCTTCGAGGAGATCAAAGAATGAGTCTACTTTTTCTTTGCTAAATCCAAAGGCTCTAGCAAAAGACGTGCCAGTTGTTCTTTTCACTGATAGCTTGGCCTTATGGCGTTTCAGAAATAATTTAAGCCATTTTTTTCCAGCCATGCCAGTCGCACCAAATGAATTTTTCAACTGATTACGACTTGCTAACATGTACGCCATTTTTCGAACATCATTTCTCGTCAAGCCATGAAATTTGTTCTCCATCGTCAAAATGTAGTCTACCAAAAGATTTTCAAGGGTTGTCCCTAAGACAGTTTTCCTTCCGAGTGTAGTAGCTGCGGCTTCTTCTGGAGAAAATTCGTTTTTCTGACATAAACGAAACAAGGTAGATCTTGGCACATCGAAGTGTTTTGCAGCTTTCAAATAACCCATTTTTTTTTCTCGTACTAATTTTATAGCTTCTGCCATATGCTCTGAATTCCATTCTTTTTGCTTCGTTTTCCAATTGACGCCCGCCATTCTGATAGAACCCAAAAAAAAAATTATTAACAAAGTCATTAAGTTAGCTGATACGTCACAGTGTCCAATTATGGAATAGTCCATAATTGGACACTGTGATCCGTCCATATTTGGATTTTCCAACTATTTCAAACTGATATTCACATATTTATATTTCAGAAAGTAATACTATCTAATACCGCTAAAACATACTAAAGAACATCTAAGGGTCTCTAAAAGTTATAAAAACAATACTGTGTGCACTTTCTGTACGAAAAATAATTATTTTTTACGTACCTTAGAAAGTTATGCGGCAGCGATAAAACAAAACGCTGTCACTACGACGGAAGGGCTGGCTCGACTGACATGCAACAACTTGTACGCGTAAATGGGAGTAGAAAGAGACAGAAAATCACTGTTTATTGCGTGTGTGAGTTTGCATTTGAGAAAAATGGGGGTATTCCATATTATGGATACTATTCCATATTTGGTCACTTTCCTCTAAGGGAATAACTTTATATCCAACAAAATACAACATTTTAATGAGATGTTCAAAATGTCATCCACCAGTCTCTTCCTGAAATAAAATATGAATTTTTGTTCACTCTGTATAAACAAATGTAATTAATCATTATCAGTGAATGCATTATTGAAAGACTTTTCAGATGAAGTATCACAAAACATCTATTTCGATTTAAAAAAATTACCGATTACGTCACCACGTCGAAAACAGTGAATATACATTCAAAAATCGGGATTTAAAAACAAAAATCGACCTCTTTCAGGATTTTTGCAAAAAGTGCATTGCTTGCGAAATATTGAATTTGTTCCATAATTTAGCGGCGCACTGTATATATATAAGAAGGGCTCCACGGGGCGAAACATTTTTGGAGCCGTTTTTTACGAAAACCGAGGTCTGAAAAATAAGGACTAATTAACAAATGCCTCACTTTTTGAAAAATAAACTTCCTTTTTTCCCAACGTAACCTTGTTAGAAACACCATAAGTTATTAGAATTTTCAAATTGATATTTAATACTATAAAAAATCATTTTGTGTGGTGTAATTCTCTTTGGAGACCTCGTGCGCATGCGTAGCGGTCGCGCAGAGCCCTATTTTCCACGTTAAATTAAAGTTATAGATAATGGAGATAGAGTTTCGATTTTCGCTATCGCTTATAGTCTTTGAGTTATTCCCAAAAAACTGTTCAATTTTTTTTTGTTACTGTTTTATGTTGATTGCAATTTTCGTAAAAAAAAAAATCTTTTTCAGAATTGCATCTCGAATCGAATGAGGTATTGCTCATATTTTTTGGAGATTTGGAACGATTTACGACTAGACTATGCGTAAATTTTTAATATGGAATAGCAATCGTTAGTACCTTCAGTTTGTGAAACGAAATTTCTAGATGTGATCATTGGTATTATCCAAGTCTATGAGATCTTGAAAAATAAAGCATTCTTGATACTTCCTCAGTATGTTTCTAAAAATTTCCACTACTTCTCAAAACGATTAAAAAAATATTTCTGGATAAAATATATCCAATAAGTCGTTCATGAGAAGGCACAGATTAATTGTATACATTCAGCTATTTTTGAGGATTTGTGAAATGTTAATATTTATGGTGAATCACGAAGCCCTTCATTACCTTGATTTTTATCCCAATTTTTTTTTAATCATATTTTGAAATGATGTCAGACAATTGACATTCGCCCATTATTCAATATCTCCACCTCCATCATCTAACAACAAAATTGATTACCAACATAACGATTAAAAAAAAAGATTTCTGGAAGCTAGTGGGACCTCTTTCACCCACTTCCAGACGTCCGAATTATTTGAAATTTTGCATACGTATTCAAGGCCGTACCCAGAGAAAAATTTGGGGGGGGTTGGTTTTGAAGTAAATAATGCAATGTACATTTTTCCAAATTTTATCACACATCATCAAACAGACAGATGGAATCAGATTATACAGTGTGGGAGGTACCGGTTACAAAATTGAAAAATGTGAATTAGTGTAGGGGATGTACATAATACTTCTTGATTTCCCCCTTATTCCAGATATATTTTACATATTTAGGGAAAGGGTTCGCCCTTCCCCGGGTACGGCAATACTATTGAGAACCGATGAGAATACAATATTTCATAGCCTGACCTGGTATTATCACCAAGATCGTCAGAAAAATCAGAAAAAAATTATTAACATTGCAAAGATATGGCGAATGCGCAGATTCACCAAAATGCAGCATGCATCTCATTCTCCACAATTTCGAAAAAACTTCCATTCCATGTGAATGAATAATTCGAAGAGTTTTTCCCATGAATTCTAGTCTGTAGCAATATGGACTGAAAAGTTAAAAATAAAATTATACTTTAAAAAAAAACGCTTATGTAGCAATGAGGACTAAAAATTGAACTCAATGGTTAATCATCTTTCCTCGCCACTCAGGGGAAAGAGCTCACATCGAGAGTGGAAAAAACTATCCATTGGAGAAAATAAATCCGAAGATTTTTCCAAAATTGTTTTTCCAGTGATTTTCTGACTGACATGGATTTTTCTTATACAGATATATGATAGGAGGCGTCATGAAAAATTTGATAAGATCCAAAGTACGAAAGGGCCCACACATCACTCAGGCAAGGAGAAGGAGGAGCAGGAGAAGTAGGAGCAGGAGGAGAGGAACACATAGGTCAGGAAAGAGGAGGAGGAGCAGGTCTTCGAGGAGGAAATCGATGAGGAGAAGGAGGAGGCATTGAATATTTTGTACCACATTTTGTTTTTTGTATCGTCTTTTAGGCAATAAAGTGTATGAACGAGTCAATCCTGATTTTATTGCTCTTTCAGTGAGACTACAGTGCTCATCACTAAACATATGACACATTCCACATTGATATATCTGAAAGAAAATTTTGAAGTTATAATGACTTTCTACATTCTTTGCACAATATTTCAGAATTGCATAATAATTGCATTCCAATCATTTGTTGAGAATAGAGGGTGTTCCTTAATACATGATAATATTTGAGGACGTTATTCTTCGGTCCATTTTGAGAAAAAAATACAAATGAACATATGTCCTGAAGGTCTTAGCATTTGAACTACAGGGTGCTAAAGTTTTGAGAGATAATTCTTTTTCTACACGCTTTACTAGCTTCACTTGTATGTTTATTCCATTTAAACTTCAGAGAATTAACGAGGACCGATGACAATACACTAATTCGATGAGATTATTCCATTTTTTAATTTGCAAAAGAATAATAAAAATAATAGTTTAAAAAAATAAAAAAAATAAAAAAACACGATTTTATTAATAAACCAAACAAAAAAGTAGGAATCAAATAATAGTTTAAAAAAAAAAACACGCTTTTATAGAAAACCTAACTAAATAAATTGAAAATAAGAAAAAAATGTATTTAATTTAAAAAAAGCGGGGGGGGGGGGTGCGGTATCGCCTCGGCCATCAATTACCTGTGATCTGAGACATTTCTCACTTTACTGCCCTGTGTGTAATGTACTATATAATTATTGATACCATGCACCACACGCTTTTTTTGTTTTTTTGAAATATAATAATTGTTTTTCTTATTTTTAATTTTTTTTGTTTGGTTTTCTATAAAAGCGTGTTTTTTTTCTTTTTTGAACTATTATTTATTTTATACAAGCTTTATTGGCTTCACCTGTATGTATGTATGAATTTTTGAAATTAATTTTCACCCATTTCCAGATGTCCGAATTATTTTAAATTCTGCATACTTAATCAAGGCCGTACCCAGAGAAAAATTTCGGGGGCATTGGTTCCGAAGTAAATAATGCAATGTACATTTTTCCAAATTCTATCATTAAACACACAGATGGAATCAGATTATACAGTGTGGAAAGTACCACTCACAAAATTGGAAAATGTGAATTACTGTATGGGATGTACATAAAACTACTTGATTTTCACCTTATTCCAGATATATTTCACATATTTAGGGGGTGAAGGGGGGAGGGGGGGGAAGGGGTTTCTTAGACTCCCCCCTCCGGGTACGGCAATACTTTTGACAATACAATCTTTCATAGCCTGACCTGGTATTATCACCTAGATCGTCAGGAAAAAATGATTAACATTTCAAAGATATGGCGAATGCGCAGATTCACCAAAATGCAGCATGCATCTCATTCTCCACAATTTCGTAAAAACTTCCATTCCATGTGAATGAATAAATCGAAGAGTTTTTCTCCTGAATTCTTTTCTAGTCTGTAGCAATATGGACTAAGAAGTTAAAAAAAAATAAAGTTATACTTTAAAAAAACACGCTTATGTAGCAATGAGGACTAAAAGTTGAAAATAAGAATAATGTCTTTGACCAAATTTTTTTATTTTATGTAAAATAAGCGTGGGGTGCTCTCCATTCACTTTTCATAATGATTTCAAGATAACTGATACAAAGCACCTCACGCTTTTTTTACATAAGAGAAAATTTTCTGGTCATCACTTGGAAATGCTGAATGTTATTCAGAAATGGATACTGAAAATCATCCTTGGAAAAAGAGCTACATATTCCAGTGAAAATGTATTTGAAGAGGCCAATGTATTTGACGTAAGGCAGGCTTACTGCATCAACTTATTAGTTAATGTAAAAAATAATAAAATACAACTTGAATCTGTCGATCACAATTATAGTACCAGGAACAAACGAAACAAGATACCTAGATCGGAAAAAGCAATTGGACAACGATGTTCAAATTACCTCGGACCTCGCCTACATAATATGCTACCAGATTTTATGAAAAAAAGGAATAATTCTATTATGTACAAAAAACTTATAGAAACTTGGATTTTGCGTTCCGAAAGGACAATGTTTCATGATTTTGTCAACCAAACTTTCAAAAAGTGATTAAAGTTAGAACACCAATCGTTTGTATATAGCATGCACATACGCAAAGCTGACAACAAACAGAATAGGAGATAAAACCCGAATATGACAAAGCCCGAATATGACCTACACCCCGAATATGGCGTACCTACACCTCAATTATCATCAACATACCTACTGCAAACGACATTCAGCCTGAATATTGCAATTACTACAAGTATCACAAGGATAAAAATATCTATTTACTATTTTATTCATACATTCATCAGTTGAAACCTCTTTTACCAAATTTATATACTTATGTGCTTCAAAATATGTATTTTTTTTAACATTGTATATTATAGTGTTATATACTACTTAGTTTTCAGTTCAATATCACATACAAGCGATAGTTTTATACTAAAGCTTCGTGATTTCTTCCTGCTTATTCACTTACAATATATATATATATACAGGGTGTAACTGAATAAGTGTAAAACATTTAAGGAGGTGATTCCTCATCGAAAAAAAGATAGGATCTTTCATATAAAGAAACTTCATTGGAGCATCCCTTGTTAAGATACAGCCTCTTAAAGGGGGTACATGAAATTTGTATAACAATTTTTTTCACAAGCACTGAAAAAGTTACAATATTGAAATTAACCTGACGTTTTGTACTACCAAAAAGACACTTAGCCAGTAATTTATTTGGTTTACCCCATGGTTGTAACTTTTTGTCTTATTATTTGTTTACCATTAAAAATTTTATTACCGATAGCCTGTTTCATTCTAAACAAAAAATGTCTCTTGGGTTTTTTGCCCAAAATAAACCAGTAAGCAGCAAAACATTATTTTACGAACAACTACAGAGATACATCGTCATAAATGCGAACTGGATTTATTGTTATTTTGCAGTTAGTACCTGCATTAAACGATTAAAGGGTAATAAACAAAACTAAGTTATTAATAACAAAACACACAACATGTAGAAATCATAGTGAATGTTCAATATGTCTACCTTCAAACATTACGCATGCGTCTAGACGTCGGCGCATTGAGCCACGTATTCGCTCAAATATTCCTGGAGTCTCTCTGATTACCCTGCACGCATCGATGATACGGTTTCTTAAGTCCTCTACATCGCGAACAGGAGTACGATATACCAAATGCTGTGAATGGCCCCAAATAGAGAAATCGAGAGGATTGAGATCCGGGGATCGAGCGGGCCATTTATGTGGTCCTCCTCGACCTATCCACTGATTTGAATATGTTTCAGTTAAATGCTGACGTGCTACTTGACTAAAATGGGCGGGAGCCCCATCATGCATAAAAAACATATCCCTTCTGACGCCCAAAGGAACTTCCTCCAGCAGTACTGGATGCACTTCTCTTAAAATTGAACGTATGCCTCACCATTTAATCGAGGAGGTAGAAAATGAGGCCCAATTAAATCATCCCCAATAACTCCGAGCCACACGTTAAGAGAAAACTGTTCTTGATGGCTAGTTTCGACAATAGCGTGAGGGTTTTCATCAGCCCATATGTGGTAATTATGAAAATTAATAATCTTGTCCCGAGAAAAACTACATTTGTCTGTGAATTCTATCGTCTTCAGAAAGTCACAATTTCTTCTAATCATTTCCAGCATCCAATTGCAAAATTCAAGACGGTTCGGAAAGTCTCGCGGTAACAGTGCCTGTACTCGTTGCAGATGGTAAGGGTATAAGAGTTGTTCCTTTAAAATTCGAAATACCGTCATATGATCAACATTTAGCTGGAAAGCAATCTTTCTAGTACTGGTAGTAGGTTGTTCCTCAATCAAATTAAGTACTGCTTCCTCAAGCTGTGGTGTTCGTATTTCTCGATGGCGACCACAATCCTGCGTTCTTTTGTCGAATGAACCATATTCTCGTAATCGGTGATGAAGTCGAGCAAATATTCTATGTGAAGGATGCTGCCGTTGAGGATACATTTCAGCATATCTTCTAGAAGCTTCTTACCCATTCCCCTGCGACAGACCGTAAACGTAATGCATATCAGCCATTTCCTCATTTGTGTATGCCATTTTATTAACAAGTGAATTATTAAAGTAACAAATTAAGAACAGAACAACAACACACAATTAGTATTAATTCAATTTCGAAAATTCCCAAACTGACAGCGTCATACCAATTTAATTGTCACTATCGCTAATAGCGACCTACTAGATAGATTAGTTTCGTATTTTCGCATTTATGACGATGTATCTCTGTAGTTGTTCGTAAAATAATGTTTTGCTGCTTACTGGTTTATTTTGGGCAAAAAACCCAAGAGACATTTTTTGTTTAGAATGAAACAGGCTATCGGAAATAAATTTAAATGGTAAACAAATGATAAGACAAAAAGTTACATTGGAAATAAATTTTAGGGGTTGCGTTTTTCACCCCTTACAACCATGGGGTAAACCAAATAAATTACTGGCTAAGTGTCTTTTTGGTAGTACAAAACGTCAGGTTAATTTCAATATTTTATCTTTTTCAGTGCTTGTGAAAAAAATTGTTATACAAATTTTATGTACCCCTTTAAGGGGCTGTATCTTAACAAGGGATGCTCCAATGAAGTTTCTTTATATGAAAGATCCTATCTTTTTTTCGATGAGGAATCACCTCCTTAAATGTTTTACACTTATTCAGTTACACCCTGTATATATATATATATATATATATATATATATATATATATATATACAAAAAGGTGAATTTGGAAATTTTTCAGTAACTTAAAATTATCCTTGGGGTTGCAGTCATATAATATATTGGCCTGATAAAGTAAAACTCTTGTTTAACTTGTCGAGCTTTCGAAAATTTTATTTTCTTTTTCAAGACATCTGACATCTGTTACAATAACACTAAAAATATGATGAAATCGACTTACTAATGTGAGGTTTGTATCAAAAAATAGCTGATGCATGTCCTTAAACATAATAGGAAAAAACAAACAAAAAAGAGTTGTTTTTTTGGCACTGGAAAGTTGGATACAATGAAAAACATTGGCGAAAATATAATAATAACACACACAATATTGATTGAAAACAAATGGACTACTTGAAGCACGAATTTGTGCATGTGCTCAG
Organism: Gonioctena quinquepunctata; assembly: GCA_018342105.1. Classification (NCBI taxonomy): domain Eukaryota; kingdom Metazoa; phylum Arthropoda; class Insecta; order Coleoptera; family Chrysomelidae; genus Gonioctena; species Gonioctena quinquepunctata. The sequence goes on along the minus strand of JAFIRS010002843.1, from coordinate 89,113 downwards.
GTTATACATAATTTACTTAGTTTAAATAATTGTTCCTCGTTGAACAGTCATACATGGTTCAGTGTGATCACAGAACTGAAGGGAGGTCGGAAAATAGCAATTGTCGATGTCAACTTCATCCGTTCAATCAGTTGTCATGTCAATTTCTTGTGTGCACTGATCCATGTGTTTTGTTAACAGAACGACAACTTAAATATCTATGAAAGGGTGATTCGATGATGAATTCAACGCGGAAGTACTGTTCTAGTTTAAGGATATAATTGTAGATAATACTTAAATTTGTTATATCTGACCTCTTATTCATGCTGTTATGTTCCTTATTGATGTGAACCATTTCCAAGAAATTTCTTTTGAGATAGTTGTTTTCCACTGCTAAAACTGTTGGATTATTATAATTAATGAAATGATTTTCGTTAATGCTGTGTTCAACAAGGGCACAGCTGTTTTTTTCAATATTGCAGTCACTCTTATGTGTTATCATGCGTCCTGAAAAATTTCGGCAAGTCTGGCCAATGTAGACCTTCTCACAATTCAAGCATGGTAATTTGTAAATTACATTGGTTTGTTCTTATTTAGAAAGAGGTGTTTTCGTTTTGGTATAAAGACTGGCTACTAGTTTTACGTTCTTTTTTGCTATACGCAATGTATCTGATTTGGAAATGTTAGTGAGCTTTGGTGTTAATTCTTGTATATATGGAAGGGTTCGATATTTGTAGGGAATTGCTACTCGGGCATCTTCAATATTGTTGTTGTTATTATTATTATTCATATTTTTCAAAATATTGCTGTTACTTGCATTATTCGAGTTGTTCAAGTCCTGACGGGATTCAATGTTGTGATCTGCGTTGAATAGGAATTTATTTATAATTTTGAGAGGATAGGAGTTTTCTTTTAAGATTTTCTTGAGTTCATTCAGACATTCGTTTCTATAATAAGGATGTGTTAGGTTTACTACTCTGCTTTTCATGCTGTGGTGGTGGTATGAGTGGAAATTGAGAAATCTATTAGAACAGATTGGTTTTCTTTACCATTTCGTTCGAAGGACATTGTCGTTGTCTCTATGCACTCTCATATCGAAGAAAGGGATGCTATGATTCTCTTCTACCTCTGCGGTGAATTGAAGATGTATATCGTAGCTGTTAAAGTAGTATAACGCCTCTTCCACTCTCCCTGACGGCACTGCGAGTATCACGTCATCCACATATCTCTTAATGAACGGAATGTCGAACGGGATCAAAGTCACCACATCATTGATAAATTCATCAAGAACAAAATTGACTAGAATAGGAGAAATGGTAGATCCCATGGGGGTACCAAAAGTCTGTTTGTAATAGTTATCATTGAATATCTTTTTCACCTTTTTGTGCCAATTAATCCACTCAAGATACTACCTTTCTCCCTCTCTATATATAAATATATATACATATATATATATATGTACTTCAATTATTTTAAAATATGAACTTTCGTGAATAAACATTATTATTATTATTATTATTATTCTTATTATTTTCAACCCTTAGTCCTTATTGTTACATAAGCGTGTTTTTTAAACTATAATTTTATCAATTATAACTTTAGCATGACCTTGATAGTTTTGTGAAACGTAGTACGCATCTTCTATGCATCGAATGGCATTTTCTGCTGTATTATATCATTGTTTATCCTTGCCATTGGTGTTCCTGCAGGATTTGCACTGAATAATTTTGAAGAGGAAAGTGATACGCCACTGCTTTTTCTCAAATTAAAATTATTTTTTAAATCCTCATTCCTTGCTGAGCAAATCTGGTCTCCTGATTTTTCTTCGTTTTCTCATAGAATAGTTAAATTCATTCATTATCATCTCGCTAGACCACAATTTATGTTACTTTAAACAAAAAGTTATTTAGAAGCGCAATTTTCAAACGGTAAGATTATGAAATTGAGGTGATAGATAGATAGATAGATATTTTATTTGACTACGTTATTTTTACATTTGCAGCAGGTCATTGTTGTCAAATTCAGTATTAATTTACTGTTACTTATACTATACACACAGATTTATAAACATAGTTTGTGAAAAATTTACAGTTAAAATATATACAGCTAAAAGTGAAGACACTTGGAGATTAAAAATGAGTTGACACTCAGTGGTTGGGAATGAGTATTCTAGTGTCAGCGTCATAGGGTGTAGCGATGTAGTCATCGATCGAATAAAAGCAGTGAGCAAGGAGATAGGATTTTATACATTTTTTAAATTCAATGTAGTTGAGCGATTTCACTACAGTCGGTAGTTTATTATAAAGGTTCACATCAAGCGAATTTTGTTTCGTGATACATAATTTGTGTCTATTTGGACTTAGTTGCCTGGATGACCTTGTTTCATGATTGTGAACATCTGCATTTGTTCGGTAATTGTCTTTGTTATGAGCTATTTCCAGTAGTGTTTAATAAATGTAAATACTCGGCACTGGCAAAATCCTATATTTGAGAAAGAGAGGCCAACAATGGTCACGGTAGCCGCTTCCATCCAGTATTCTGATGGCCTTTTTATGTAGCCGGAACACTCTAATCGCGTGGGATGAGTTTCCCCAGAGAAGAGTGCCGTAGTTAAGGTGCGAATGACATGATGAGTAATATGAAGTTAATAGACTGGTGGGGCTTAGTATCTTTTTCAAATGTCTTAATAAAAATAGTTGTGAGGAAAATTTTTTACCTAATTGATCAACATGTGCATTCCATTTGAGTTTGTCATCCAGGACTATACCCAACAGACTCACTGAAGCTTCAGAAGAAAGCCTATTGTGGGTGGAGATGATAATTTTTTGCGTCTTAACCTGATTCAATTTTAGTTCATTTCTAGAGAACCATAGGTTTGCTTTTTCAAGTGCATTAACAGTGAGGTTATCCAGAGTATCTTTGTCTTTATGAGAATTCAGTAGTGTGTTGTGTCGTCAGCATAGCAGACGCATCTTGTGGGAGACATATAGTGGAAAATGTCATTCAAATAAATGAGAAAAAGTAGAGGCCCTAGCACACTTCCCTGGGGAACTCCATGGGTGATATAACGATATTCTGACTTATTATGGTTGATGATAACTGATTGGGTTCTATTCTGTGAGTAATATTCATTCAACTTTAGTGGAATACCTCTGATGCCATAAAAATTTAATTTGTCTAGAAGTTTATTGTGTGAGACGCAATCGAAGGCCTTTGAAAGGTCACACAGGGTGACTTCCGTGTGTTCTTCTCTCTCTGAACCTTCGATTACGTCTGCAGCAATCCTTCGAACTGCTTGTGCTGTAGAGCACTTTGTACAGAATCCAAATTGATTTGAATCCAGGGTATTATGCTTTTTGAAAAAGTTTAGTAAGCGATCCTTTAAAATGATCTCGATTATTTTCCCGAAGATTGGGATTATAGATATTGGCCTGTAGTTGTCAGCCAAATCGGGATCTCCCCTTCTCAGGACTGGTATTACTTTGGTCACTTTTAGATTATCAGGAAACACTCCAGATTGGAAACATTGGTTGATCAATTCAGTCAAGGGTTCCAGAAGTAAATCTGACGTTCCTTTGATAATTTTAGCATTCAGGCAATATACATCAAAACAATGTGAATCTTTCAGTTTATTTATGGCTTCCTTCACTTCTTCATGGCTCACAGGTGATAAAAATAGAGAGTCCTTAGTTTGGGTAAGTCTTTTAGGAAGTCTGTATCACAATGATCGGAGCTAGGTAGAGTTTTCAAGACTTCTTTAGCAACATTTGTGAAAAAAATATTGAGTTCATCAGGATTCAGGTTAGATTTTTTTGATTCTACTCTTTTATTTCTCTCGTAGTTTATAAGTTCCCAACTGTCCCTTTGTTTGTTTTGCGAATTCTGAATGAATAAATCGTAGGATTTCTGTTTGGAAGCTACTAAGGATCTTTTATATTGTAATTTGTAGCAATCATATGCTGCCCTATCGTGAGGGTCGTTTGTTACGTCACAAATTATCTTTATTGTAGATAGTGAGTCTCTCATCGTACGGAGATGTTCATCAAAGTAATTTACAGGGGATTTTATCTTCTTTGTTGATTTTTGTAGTGGAAATTTTATGGGAGTCATTTACTGACGAATGAATCTTATTCGTCTGCCTAGTAATTGTCTACTAAAAATTCCGATAAGGTGTTGCAATTTACTTGAGGAGTATAAAAAATGTTCCAGTCTAGTCTGCCTAGTGAATCATTAAAATGTTGTGAGTCAATGTCTTTTATTTTTCTTACAAAGTTGTGTTCAGTGCGTAACTCAACCATTTCCTTGATGAAAATTACTTGCGCCCTATGATCAGATAGACATGGATCAACAACCTTCACTGGGAAGTTTTCCTTATCCATATTTGTTAGAATATTGTCGATACATGTGGCAGATATCGCGCTCACTCTAGTGTAATCATCAATGGTCAAAACAAGTCCAAAAGAATCCACAGTATCGACCCATTCTTTCGAATATTTATTTGATTTTTTCATGTCAATATTAAAATCGCCCAGTATTACAATATTTTCGTATTTATGAATAAGCATGTCCATAAGTTGACTGAATTGATCAAAGAATGTGTTCAATTCGCCATATTTACATGATCTATAGGTGTTAATTATGCAAGTTTTTTTGGATGCAAGTTCAATTCCGCAAAATTCTGAATGGAATTCTTTGCAGTAATGTGTGAGATCTAATGGATTGAATTGAATTTCAGACTTTAAAAAGATGCAGACACCACCGTGCTCATCATCGGTTCTACAGTAGAAATTTGCCAGTGCATAATGATTCATATTTATCATTTTTATTTCATCTTTTTTGAGCCAGTGTTCGCTCAAGAAGATAATATCATAATTATGTTTTTCCAAATATAATGAAAGTTCATCGACCTTATTTGATAGACACCCTATATCAACATGGAAAATACTCACCCCATTCCCCTGTTTACAATAAGATGAGTGAGAAGATATAAAATTATTATCGTTTAAAATCACCCGTTGTTGTTTGTCTTCGTTCTTCGATGTAAAAAACGGTTTACGAGTGCTCCGTCAGGCCAAACTGAAGAATTCATAGCTTTCTCGTAGTTGATCTCGTTTATTGTCACTTTAAATGGAAAGTAAAATTGGGGGTACCTTGACAGCAACTGTTCCACATCTACCTCAGGGAAAGAGGGTTTCAGAAAGTCACTTGCGTCTTGTGGTTTCATACTAACGTCCAATTTGTAAACATGGAGGAACGTCTTTTGTGTAGCTGCTTTCAGTGAGCACTTCGTTTCATTTCCTACTATAGGTTTGTTTTTCACCCTGCCCTTATTTCTCGATTTACGGGCTTGCGTTTCCCAGGTTTCGTTTGATAATCTGAATACATTTTGAAATGTTAACACAAAATTACCCTGGACGCACAAAGAAATAAATTAAATCAGATGTTCAAAATGTGAACCCCACGTACTCTTTGGAAAATGCCGGGGCTGTTCCTTAACTCCCAAACAAAACCTCAGAAAAAAAATCACTCCTGCTGGCATGGAAAACTTTAAGAATGCCTTACAAAACACAAGTTGGGACCCATACTACAGTTGTAGAACGGCCTGTGATAAAGCTAAATTTATACTGCATATATGCAAAGAGCTTTCCGTGTCCCATTTTCCCTTATCTGAGACGTATGGCAAAAAAGGAAACCCCATAAAATAGTTCAACGACGATCTTAGGAAAATGAGAAACACACTGCAAACTATCAAAATCATTCGTGACTCCACAAATAATACAACTTTTAATGATACTTACAAACAAATGACCAGAGAATACCAACATGCAATTGAAACTACAAAGAAAAAATCTTTCAATAATTTCTTGAATAATTCTTCTAATAAAACAAGGGACAGCTGGCAACCTATTAATTTTGAAAGAAACAAACACTCCAGCAAAAATGTATCTGAAAGTTTATCAGCCGATCATCTCAACAACTATTTCTCGCAGGTCGCTGATATAATTATTAGACAGTTGCCTTTAAACGATGATAATTACTATTATGATGGATCAATTCCTGATTCGTTGAAGCACAAAGTGCCAGGCTCATTCTACTTTGAACTTATATTCCCTCATGAGGTAGAAAGTGCTATTCACCAGTCGAAGAATAGCTACTGCTTTGACATGTATGAACTCAACAGCAAAATAATCAAAGAAAATTCCTTTTTACTAATTGATCCTCTCACTGATTTATTTAATACATGTATTGTGGATGGTATTTTTCCTGACGAGCTGAAACTCACCAAAGTTAATAGAAAAATCGAATTTAAACGGTTTTTCTTCACATAAAGGATTCAATATAAAATTGAACCAGAGAAAGGTAGATCTCAGGTGAAAAACAACTACTTTCCTGGCAAATACCACGCAGAACGTTGAATGATATTCACCTGAAAATCCATGCATACTTCCATATAATATCAATGGACATTGATTGCAAATGTTTCGTTCTGATAAGCTCGATTATGTTTAATTTATGTCGTGTTCACCTAACAATCCGCATACCGGTTTCAGGCTTCTTGGCCCTCATCAGTAGGAGAGTCAACCAGCCAAAGGTCCAAAGAACTCTGGCTGAAGTGAGACACAACGTAAACAAAACCATCATCGATCTTAAATTCCTATAGGTACGCCGAAAAGATAAACTTTAACTGGCGGTACCTAGTGACAGAAAGAAACATCTGAAAATCTCCCACCTCGATAGGTTTCTAAATTAAAGATTCCTTCTCAGTAGGAGTGGCAAGCTCCGTCATAGGATATAGTGAGAGATAATTGACCGATGTGAACGGGAAATCGAACTGAGAAAAAATCGAACTTTATAAATCTGGTTTTTTCTTCATACATTAAAGTGTTCATATAAAATTGAACCAGAGAAAGGTAGATCTCAGGTGAAACAACACTTTCTGGAAAGACGTTGAATATTCACCTGAATCATGCATTTCAATATCAATGATGAGCAATGTTTTTGATAAGGTTTTATCGTTACTAACAACGCATAGGTTTCGCTTTGGCCCTCTAAGTCAACCAGCCAGAACCTGGCTGAGTGAACCAAGAACAAACCATCATCGATCTTAAACCTATGACCGATAAACTTAGGCGGCCGACGAAACATCAATCTCCCCTCGATGGTTTCAATTAGATTCTTCGAGAGAACCCAGAGGAGAGGCGTGAAGTGGAATGAATAAAAATTTAAGGTTTTATAGTTCAATAATGAACAGGAAACCGGGAAAACAACTACTTTCCTGGCAAATCGCGAACGTTGAATGATATTCACCTGAAAATCCATGCATACTTCATAATATCAATGGACATTGAATGCAAATGTTCTTTCTGATAGCTCGATTATGTTTAATTTATGTCGTTCACTAACAATCCGCATACCGGTTTCGGCTTGGCCTCATCAGTACAGTAGTCAACCAGCCAAAGGTCCAAAGAACTCTGGCTGAAGTGAGACACAACGTAAACAAACCATCATCGTCTTAAACCATAGGTACGCCGGAAAGATAAACTTTAACTGGCGGTACCAGTGACAGAAAGAAAACTCCGGAAATTCCCACCTCGATAGGTTTCTAAATTAAAGATTCTTTCAGTAGGAGTGGAAGCCCGCAGATATAGTGAGGATAAGGCCATGTGAAGTGGAAGAATAGAAATCATAAAGGTTTATAGGATTAAATAAATTGAAAGAAGGTAGACAGGTGAAACAACTACTTTCCTGGCAAATACCACGCAGAACGTTGAATGATATTCACCTGAAAATCCATGCATACTTCCATATAATATCAATGGACATTGAATGCAAATGTTTCTTTCTGATAAGCTCGATTATGTTTAATTTATGTCGTGTTCACCTAACAATCCGCATACCGGTTTCAGGCTTCTTGGCCCTCATCAGTACGAAGTAGTCAACCAGCCAAAGGTCCAAAGAACTCTGGCTGAAGTGAGACACAACGTAAACAAACCATCATCGTTCTTGTAACACCTATAGGTACGCCGGAAAAGATAAACTTTAACTGGCGGTACCTAGTGACAGAAAGAAACACTCGAAAATCTCCCACCTCGATAGGTTTCTAAATTAAAGATTCTTCTCGAGGAGTGGCAAGCCCGTCTAGCATATAGTGAGAGATAAGTGCCATGTGAAGTGGAATGTGCGTAGGTTTTCCAGGGAAAAATGAGTAGATTCAGGTGGAAATTTCGAATACTGAGATGCATATTACTGATTCATGATTTCATATTATGGATTATGTAGTTTCTGCTGATTTGATTTAGCGTAAATATTTACCTTTTATGTTTGGCCTCATCAGTACGGAGAGTCAACCAGATGAGGGCCAAGAAGCCTGAAACCGTATGCGGATTGTTAGGTGAACACGATAAATTAAACATAATCGAGCTCATCAGAAAGAAATATTTGCATTCAATGTCCATTGATATTATATGGAAGTATGCATGGATTTTCGTGTGAATATCATTCAACGTTCTGCGTGGTATTTGCCAGGAAAGTAGTTGTTTTTCACCTGAGATCTACCTTTCTCTGGTTCAATTTTATATTGAATCCTTTATGTGAAGAAAACCGTTTAAATTCGATTTTTCTAACCATTTTATGTGTATGGTATATCGTAATGTCTACATATGTGTACACGCAATATTTTATTGCTATTGTTATTGTGATTGTGAATTTGAACATTATTATTTTCTGTATTTATTTAATTGCTACCTGACTTGCTACAAATGTTTTTTTACATAACGTAGTTAAATAGAGATCTATCTATCTATCTATAGTTTCGCAAGAAACTATGATGAGATTTCTCAACGGCTTTTCAGTAGGAATTGGTGTTGTATACCAATGTTTAAAGGTTACCCAACAGGAAATAATCTGAACTATTGAGGTACGGGGACTTAGGTGGCCATGCCTGTGGTCCTCCGCGACCTATCCAGCGATTATTGTAATTTTGTTTTAGATATTCACGCGCCAGAGCACTGAAGGGCGCTGGCGCCCCGTCGTGCATAAACCACAGTCGATTTCTTACTAAAATGGAAACATCTTCCATCAAAGCTGGCAATTTTTTTCAACCTCGCACGAAGAAAATTTGGTCCATTCAAATATTCACGCATATTCCAGTCCACTAGTTAACGGAAAACTGCTCCTGGTGACGGGATTCCAAGATTGCATGTGGGTTCTCTTCAGCCCAAAAATGAGTTTTGGATGGCGTTTCTGGAAAAACTGGCTTCATCGGTGAATAAAATTTTAATGAAATAGTGGATATGTGAGATACTTAAATTATTCCCAATTTTTCGTGTACTTCATCCGGGATCTTCCTCAATTGAATTCAAAACCGCTACCTCAATTTTTGGTGTTGTTACAGTACGTTGTACTCCTTTTAGATGATTGTCTGGTTCAAAACTTCCTTTTTCGCACAACCTTCTATGAATATTTGAAAAGCGATCTTCATACAACCGTCTGGCTTCCAATGCGTTACCATCAGCAACCCCAACATGTAATGCATATCTGCAAACTCAGAATTCGTAAAATGGACCATTAGTCTAATCAACAAGTTCAAAAACGTGTTAAATAGATATAAAGCTCCTAAAAATATGAGCGATAGCTCATTCGATTCGGAATGACGTCTGGAAAAATGTTTTTTTTTCAAGGGATTATTAGCACGTGAAAAATTGCGATTGTTATTAACAAAATAAGATTGAAAAAAGAAAGTATTTCGTTTTTCGTTAATAATTTCTAAAATAATGATATTTAAGGAATTATGAAAAAAGATCCTGAAAGAGAAGGAAATTTCCAATAAAAAAGTCTTCCGGAACTCTATCTCCATTATTTATAATTTTTTTAACGCTGAAAATAGGGCTCCGCGAGGTCGTTACGGCATAGGCGCACCATCTTAAAAGCCGTTATATCACCTAAAATATTTTTTTTATAGTATTAAATAACAATTAAGAAATTTGAATAAATTATGGTGTAATCGAGACACTTGAACGAAAAAACCTCGGTAAAAAAAAATTTTCTTGTCGATTTTTCAAAAAGTTACACCATTGTTGATTAATAAATTTTTTTCCAATCTCTGTTTTTATAAATTACGACATAAAAGTTTAAATAATTGGTCTATAAAATTTTCGCTTCGTGGAGCTCTTTTCATTTAGGTACTTAATAAAGCAATGCAAAAAAAAATATTAAAGTTTATTATTTTGTTAATTATATTTTTTTTAAAATAACAAAAAATGAAATTTCTGAAAAATGTCATCAAAAAAATTTATTTTAGTAATATCTCATTATTGCTGTTTTTGCATCTAATATAGGTATCAATTAACATTGGAAAAAAAATTTTTACGTCATTTGTTAAGAAATTGTTTATAAACAAACACTATTTTGGGATTTTTCCAAAATTTTTGTCACCATCTTATTGCATAGGTAAAATTATGATTTAAAAAAATTTTTTTTCTAAATAATTTTTTTTATTTTTGTTTTTATAGTTTTTTATTTTTTAAAATCATTGATCTTTTTTAATGAATAACAGAGATATAAATTTTTTTTATAAATAATTCCATTGTTTATTAACTTAACAATTTGTTATAAACAAATAATATCAACCGTTATATTTTTTTTCGAAAACTTCAGAAAATAACAAAAACAACTATGTATAACAAAGTATAGAAAAAAAAATTTGTATTTTTTACAGCATTGTTACATATTATATGATAATGAAATTACAGCCGTTTCATAATTTGTCAAGTTATAAATTGTTATAACTTTTGAACTATAAGAGATACGGTGAAGGACATCCGAGTCATTTTTATGAAAAATTTCTTTATCTTTAAAATGAATTCAGAATCGATTCTGTAACCATTGTTTATCAGTTATTATAAGCATTGGTGTATGAAATTTTTTTTATATTTTTTGAAATTGTATAGCTTATAACTTGTTAAATAATATAGATACTATAGATACAGCTACGGACCCATGAACTTTTTTGTTCTATGATGAAATATCTTTCTAATTTTGTATAAATTATAGCAATATGGATTTTTGTTTGAATAATATACTAGTTTAAATTTATACTCACCTAATTTACATTCTGCTATTGATCATTTTCATTCATTTATCACTAGAATTATTATTATTCTGCCAAAGTTTAATTATTTATTTACTAAAATAATATCGACTGAAATAATATTTGAATTTATTTTCTAATTTTTATATTTTTTTCAAGTATTTTTCTAAATTATTTTTTTTTATTCTTAGAAACTTCATGCTTAATAATTTAGAAAATATAGTTGAAAAAATATAAAAATTGGAAAATGAATTCAATCATTATTTTAGTGATTTCCTCCTCTTACAGGATCTTTTTTCATAATTCGTTAAATATCATTATTTTAGAAATTATTAACGAAAAACTAAATTTTTTTCATCTTATTTTGTTAATAACAATCGCAATTTTTTACGTGCTAATAAACCCTTAAAAAATATTTTTCTAGACGTCATTCCGAATCGAATGAGCTATCGCTCATATTTTTAGGAGCTTTATATCTATTTACCACGTTTTTGTACTTGTTGATTAGACTACATGTTTTTTTAATAATATTGTCATTTTTGATGACCTACATACGTGAAAACTAGTCAATGACTAGGATATTGCGGAACTCATACAATTATTTTCAATATGAGGCATATCAACAAAGTATTTATTCTTGATATGATGGATGAATTTATTTTGAATATTTTCAAGTCGTTTTATATAGATAACGTAGTGAGGGTTTATTGGAATGTAGAACTAAATCCAGTTATTTATATTTTGTTTATATTCAAGTACATCTGTTGTTTTTGTTTTTATTAGCAGTAAAAATAAAAGTTGTGTCACAATACGTCAGAAAAGTCAATTTCTGCTCTTTTTGATCGATATTTTCTTGGCTCGATCCATAAGAAATAGTATATTTCATCAGGGTTCCATATGTAGAGGCATATGTTAAGGTGCTGTTTACGTAAGCTATGAAAAGGGTACGAACGGTTATAGGATCTTCGGAATTGTAACATGTGCTGACAATGAACCCTAGCATTCCATTTGCTTTCTATTTTTTTATCAAAATTATTCCCAGATCTTTTACTCCAGGGCGGATGTCGAGAAAGTCATTCGATAATCTGTAATTGGAAATAATTGGGTCATTATTTCTGCTGAAAGTAATTTGATGACATCGGCTGCAATTGAAATATGAAGCATTTTCAACGCAATATGAAGAGAATCTCTCTGAATCCTGTTGAATCAGAGAAGTATCCAGCAGATTCTTAACACCGTGAAAGATCTTCTAATCATCGGCGTACATAAGGAACCTCGAGAATTCAAAACATTTTGAAATACGCTTGTATAGATATTAAGAAAAAGGGGCCAAGGTGTGAGCCTTGGGGTACACCCTACGTTACGGAAATTGTTTGTGATATATAGTTACCTAACTTATTCAAATCATACCTATCGAACCGTCACCAGAGCGTGAAAATAAACAATACATTGAGTGAAATCCGGGTGATAGAGTATGGCGTACCACAGGGCACTATTTTAGGACCAATACTTTTCAATATATACCTGAACGGACTATTCTCTGTCCAAAGCTGCGGAAAAATAACAACATATGCTGATGATACAGCTCCGAAAATTGGACATCTCTGAGAGACATAGTTGCAAGTGATTTCGAGAAAATCAAACAATGGCTTGATAATAAGCTCCTAACAATCAACTTCGATAAGACCTTCTATGTACCATTCTACACCAATAAAGCATCTTCTCCCAAACTTCCATAATCTGTATATAGATCAAAACATGAATATAAAATCATGTAAGGAAATGAAATACCTAGGTGTAATTATAGATTCCAATCTCAGATGGAAAAAAACACATAGCTTTCACAATAAAAAAAATCCAGCACCTTATGTTCAAGTTCAAAACCCTCAGAGATATATTGAATGTGTTCCAGTTGAAGATATTATATAACTCGCTATTGGAATCCCATAATACATATGGAATAATGTCATGGTGCGGAGATGGAAAAACCATACTTGAAAAATTGGAAACCACTCAGAAAAAAATCTCAAAAATAATTTTCAGGAAGAACAATGATTACCCGTTAGATGAACTTCATGTTGAAACCGGACTCCTGGATCCAAGGCAATTATTCTTCAAGAACTGTAACAATAAACAACAAATCTCAATCTAACCTACAAAAAAATGAACATAATTACAATACCAGAAACCGACAACAAATATATCCGTTCCCTTTCATGTTCAAAGCCATAGGACAAAAAAGCTTCAAATACCTCAGCCCAAAATTCTACAATTATTTAGCCGAAATGATCAAAAATATCAAATCCCCCTGAAAATTCAAAAAATAACTAAAAAAATTCATTATGTCCCACACACGTGAATCCATCCACAACATACTAGAAACGCGGTAAAAAAATGTTGAGTATCCTATACTCCCCCCCATCACAATGCCTAACCTCTAACCTTAATCAATTGTATACAGTAATCGCACACTTAAAGACTTACCTTACACTATCTGTTACTACATGATTATATCACCTATCTCCCATTGTTCGTTCAGTGGACTGTATAAATAATAATTTGTGGTAAATTCGCAAACACACAGAACTGATCAAAGTGTCACTCACCCATGTGCCTCCGTCGGGGAATCTGATCTTCAGCCAATAGATACTTCGTCTAGTCTTCCTGGCGGTACCGCCGCTAATCACATTTACACTGATTCTAAGGATGAGGAATATCTTGAGTAATAAGCGTTATATCAATGAGAAAACACAAACTCGAGAAAAAACTAAAATGCTATGTTCTTTCCATAAGATCTAGGAACTCAATGTCTATCTTCACATTTCTCCTCTTCCGTCTCATTTTCCCACTCCCACAAGTGACTATATCAGTCTGTGTGATACCTCACGCGCAAAATAAGGTCGAAAGAGTTGAATAATGCAAATGAAAAATTCCCATTTGAAATATACAATATACATATAAAATCCCTTGGCAAAATTAATTATAATTATAATAACAAAAAAAAACAAATGCGTCAAGACGCAACATAACCGCTCACCTAAAATTACGCGAGAAAGTTTACCCAAAAAATAAGCCAAGAGATGCTTATAGTCTAACAAAATTCTAATGTTCTATAGAAGGTAAGGGACATACCTTCGTAACAGGACGCTTGAGTGTCCCTTTAGCAGTTTTGACAGTAACAACTCGTGTAATACCATCTATACCATCGTGTTCCTCGACTACTCGAGCTAAATGCCACTTCAATGGGGGTGAAAGGTAATCTTTGAGAAGAACCAAATCACCGGTTCTAATAGGAACAGATGGATCTGTCCATTTTGATCGTTGAAGGAGAGTATGGAGGTATTCCCTGTGCCATTTCAACCAGAATGATTGTTGAATTTTCTGAACGATCTGCATCGTCCTAAACGTCCCATTTTGATATCAGTAAGGTCCTCATCTGGCAAGGAGTTTAGAGGGGCTAGGGTCAGAAAATGACCGGGAGTTAGTGCTGAAACGTCATTCGATCAGAGCTAATGGGTCCTAATGGCCTTGAGTTCAAAATTGCTTCGATTTGTGTCAAAACTGTATAAAACTCCTCATACGTGAGAAGTTGTTCTCCAACCACGCGAATGAGGTGCCCTTAACGATTTTATTCCCGCCTCCCATAAACCTCCAAAATTAGGGGAAAGCGGAGGATTCTGTGGAACTGGATACCTTCAGTCTCAACAGCGGTTTCCATCAGGTCAGATATTTGTCTGGCAGCACCACAAAAATTCGTTCCCTGATCACTATATATATGACTACAGGAACCACGACGAGAAACGAAGCGCCGCAACGCTCCAAGGAAGGCATCACTCGAAAGGTCGGACGCCAACTCTAAGTGAATAGCCTTGGTTGCCATGCATACAAAAAGGCATATATAGGCCTTGTGTACTTTGGAACCACGAGTTCGTCCCAACGTAATGGAAAATGGACCACCATAGTCTACTCCAGCCTTGGAAAATGGTTTTATTTGAGAAATCCTATAGTGAGGAATATTACCCATGATAGGCTGTGGAGCGGACGGGTTGACACGAAAACATCTAAAACACTTCGACAGAATTCTACGAATGGTTCGTTTGGGACTTAATATCCAGTATCTCTGAATAAGTAAGTGATGCAATGTTTGATATCCTGGATGTAGATATTTATTATGTGTGTGCTGAATAACTAATTCAGTAAACTTATGATTGCTAGCGAGGAGAGCTGGATGTTTTGTTGAAAAGACAATTTTGAAAAGACTAAGCGCCCCCAACTCTCAATACACCTTTTTCATCAACAAAGGGTGTTAGTTTTGCGAGACATTTGGGAAGGGGTTTCTCTTTTCGAATGAGGGCAAGTTCATGAGAGAAGGAATCAATCTGAGCAAACCTTAACAAATACAACTCAGCTAGCTCAAAATCAGCAATAGTGAGAGCACCATTTTTATGATTATTGGGAAATCGAATATTATGAATAAAACGTAAAACGTACGATAGAATTCGTTTGATTTTGGTTAAAGATGAGAATTTTTCTAATAACTTTTGAAGGGGTTCTGTCTGCACCATGGCAATGCAAACATTTTTTTGTGTTTCTTCTTTGGTATCAAAGAAGTGTGAACTCTGGAGAATGGCCGGGGGCCAACCGTCCTCGGGCTCTCTTAGCCAAGATGGCTTCCTTGAATTTGAAATAATTTCGTCAAGTCCCTTGGCAGCCATTGATCAAAAAATGTTCGTTCAGTGGACTGTATAAATAATAATTTGTGGTAAATTCGCAAACACACAGAACTGATCAAAGTGTCACTCACCCATGTGCCTCCGTCGGAGAATCTGATCTTCAGCCAATAGATACTTCGTCTAGTCTTCCTGGCGGTACCGCCGCTAATCACATTTACACTTATTCTAAGGATGAGGAATATCTTGAGTAATAAGCGTTATATCAATGAGAAAACACAAACTCGAGAAAAAACTAAAATGCTATGTTCTTTCCATAAGATCTAGGAACTCAATGTCTATCTTCACATTTCTCCTCTTCCGTCTCATTTTCCCACTCCCACAAGTGACTATATCAGTCTGTGTGATACCTCACGCGCAAAATAAGGTCGAAAGAGTTGAATAATGCAAATGAAAAATTCCCATTTGAAATATACAATATACATATAAAATCCCTTGGCAAAATTAATTATAATTATAATAACAAAAAAAAACAAATGCGTCAAGACGCAACATAACCGCTCACCTAAAATTACGCGAGAAAGTTTACCCAAAAAATAAGCCAAGAGATGCTTATAGTCTAACAAAATTTAATGTTCTATAGAAGGTAAGGGACATACCTTCGTAACAGGACGCTTGAGTGTCCCTTTAGCAGTTTTGACAGTAACAACTCGTGTAATACCATCTATACCATCGTGTTCCTCGACTACTCGAGCTAAATGCCACTTCAATGGGGTGAAAGGTAATCTTGAGAAGAACCAAATCACTGGTTCTAATAGGAACAGATGGATCTGTCCATTTTGATCGTTGAAGGAGAGTATGGAGGTATTCCCTGTGCCATTTCAACCAGAATGATTGTTGAATTTTCTGAACGATCTGCCATCGTCCTAAACGTCCCATTTTGATATCAGTAAGGTCCTCATCTGGCAAGGAGTTTAGAGGGCTAGGGTCAGAAAATGACCGGGAGTTAGTGCTGAAACGTCATTCGGATCAGAGCTAATGGGTCCTAATGGCCTTGAGTTCAAAATTGCTTCGATTTGTGTCAAAACTGTATAAAACTCCTCATACGTGAGAAGTTGTTCTCCAACCACGCGAATGAGGTGCCCCTTAACCGATTTTATTCCCGCCTCCCATAAACCTCCAAAATTAGGGGAAAGCGGAGGGATTCTGTGGAACTGGATACCTTCAGTCTCAACAGCGGTTTCCATCAGGTCAGATATTTGTCTGGCAGCACCACAAAAATTCGTTCCCTGATCACTATATATATGACTACAGGAACCACGACGAGAAACGAAGCGCCGCAACGCTCCAAGGAAGGCATCACTCGAAAGGTCGGACGCCAACTCTAAGTGAATAGCCTTGGTTGCCATGCATACAAAAAAGGCATATATAGGCCTTGTGTACTTTGGAACCACGAGTTCGTCCCAACGTAATGGAAAATGGACCACCATAGTCTACTCCAGCCTTGGAAAATGGTTTTATTTGAGAAATCCTATAGTGAGGAATATTACCCATGATAGGCTGTGGAGCGGACGGGTTGACACGAAAACATCTAAAACACTTCGACAGAATTCTACGAATGGTTCGTTTGGGACTTAATATCCAGTATCTCTGAATACGTAAGTGATGCAATGTTTGATATCCTGATGTAGATATTTATTATGTGTGTGCTGAATAACTAATTCAGTAAACTTATGATTGCTAGCGAGGAGAGCTGGATGTTTTGTTGAAAAGACAATTTTGAAAAGACTAAGCGCCCCCAACCTCAATACACCCTTTTCATCAACAAAGGGTGTTAGTTTTGCGAGACATTTGGGAAGGGGTTTCTCTTTTCGAATGAGGGCAAGTTCATGAGAGAAGGAATCAATCTGAGCAAACCTTAACAAATACAACTCAGCTAGCTCAAAATCAGCAATAGTGAGAGCACCATTTTTATGATTATTGGGAAATCGAATATTATGAATAAAACGTAAAACGTACGATAGAATTCGTTTGATTTTGGTTAAAGATGAGAATTTTTCTAATAACTTTTGAAGGGGTTCTGTCTGCACCATGGCAATGCAAACATTTTTGTGTTTCTTCTTGGTATCAAAGAAGTGTGAACTCTGAGAATGGCCGGGGCCAACCGTCCCGGCCTCTCTTAGCCAAGATGGCCCCGCCCACCACAAGGAATTAGTGAGAGTTCCGATGGAAGCAAACCCCTGGATGCTGGATCCGCCGGGTTATCTTCCGAAGACACATGGTGCCAATGGATCGGAGGGACATTGTCTTGAATTTTAGTGACACGATTGGAGACAAAACATGTCCATTTATGAGGACTACTTTGTATCCATGCTAGAGCTGTGGTGGAATCGGTATAGGCAAAACTTGAGAAAATCTGAGTTTTTCTTTGAAAACCCTTTGAGCGTAACAAATCAAATCAGATAACAACAAGGCACCACACAGCTCGAGACGAGGTATAGATATTCTCTTTGTAGGTGATACTCTAGACTTGGCACATATGAGGTGTGTAGTAATATGATGATCGCTGTGCACAATCCTGATGTAAATCACAGCCGCATAGCTCCTTCTGACTTGCATCGGCAAACCCATGCAATTGGCAAGATGAAAACAATATGACATAATAAGGCGGGGAACTTGGATTGAAGACAGAACACCAAATTCAGATTTAAGCTGAGACCAAAGTTTAACTATGCCTTCAGGGGGATCACTATCCCAATCTATACCAATAGTCCATAAAATCTGGATGAGATTCTTTATGAAAAGCACAACAGGATTAAGAAATCCTAACGGATCGTAAATTCTTTCTAATTCGGACAATATAGATCTTTTCGTAGTGGGTTTATTGTGGGGTTTAACTTCGTATGAAAATGAATCAGAAACTGGGTTCCATTGAAGACCTAAAATTTTATGACCGAATCAGGTTCTAAATCAAGACCTAGGGTTGTAACTGTAAAGAGGAAGCTGGTAAATGAGAGAGCAATTCGGGACTGTTGCTCGCCCACTTGCGTAATTCAAAACCACCCCTATCGAGAATTGAATCAGATCTGTTTGAAGTTTGAGTGCCTCTGGTAGCGAATGACTTCCTGATACAACATCGTCAACAAATATATCATTCTCCAGAATTCCAGCAACGGGCGGACTTTCATACCTATATTCCTTTGCTAATTGTCGAATCGTATTCATTGCGAGGTAAGGAGAAGGAGTCAGACCATACGTCACTGTTTTGAGTCGATAATCTTGAATAGGTTCCGAAGGAGAAAACCTCCATAGAATCTCTTGATAGTCCTGGTGATTCTTAGTGACAAGAATTTGTCGATACATTTGTTTTATATCACTTGTAAAACAAATAGGGTGAAGGCGAAATCTCAGGAGAATATTAACTAGGTCGGGCTGCAATTTGGGCCCTCGTAATAGAGTGTCATTCAAGGACAAACCATTTGAACATTTTGAAGAGGCGTCAAACACCACCCTCAATTTAGTAGTGGAACTTTCTGGTTTCAAGACGCAATGGTGGGGAATATAATAAGAGCGAGAACACATTGCATTTCCAGAAATCAATTCCATGTGATTAGAAGAGATGTAATCTTCCATGAATTCAGAATATTGGGCATAAAGTTCAGGAGATTTCAGAAGACGGCGCTCCAGAGATTGAAAACGTTTCAAAGCAATATCTCGAGAATCTTCGAAAATTGGTTCAGAATACCGAAACGGGAGAGCAACTATATATCTGCCAGAATCGGTTCGCGATAAGGTTTGGTTATATATTGTTTCAGCTAAGATATCATCAGGTGACGATACGGCAGCTGACGGAAATTGTTCAAGTTCCCATAATCGTTTAACTAAGTTTTCTAAATTACTATCGCAACTAGTAAAGAATGTGTTGACTCTCTGCCGATGGAAAATTGACCTTCCCATAATTATCCACCCAAATATCGTGTCGAGGGCTACAGGTTCATTTATTGAAATTTGCGGGCTCCCACCCTTAATAATGTGTGCGAAAACATCTGCTCCCAACAACATCTCCACGGGCGTGAAATATTAAAATTTGGGTCAGCAAGTTTAAGATTCGCAAAATTACTGAATTTGTCAATTGATATATTTGTACAAGGCATATTCGAGCAGATTTGAGGAAGCACTACAAGATCTACAGGTAAAATAGGTTGAATTTCACCCTAGGTTTAATGGTACACGAAACCCCTTGATTTGCATAAGAATGTATTTGTCCAACACCCTTAATATCAATAGACATTTCCATACAAGTGAGCCCTAGTTTATCGCAACATTTTTTCGCAATGAAGGAGCACTGACTTGCACTATCTAAAAGAACGCGAACAGGTTGGTATTTTCCACGAGAATCTAACACTTCAATCATGGCAGTTGAGAGTAAAACTGTACTTTTAATGTTCGAAAATAAATTCACCTGAGAGACAGTTTGGGTTTGGGGTACGGGATTATTTGGAATTGCATGGACCGGGTTGTTAGAATCAGAGTTCATATCATCGACAGGGGTCCTTTGAGAGTTTTTAAAATCGAAATGTAAGTAAGTATGATGAGAAAGTGAACATTTTCGGCACAGAGAATTAGAGGTACAATGAGAGACAGTATGTTTAGTTCCCAAACAATTTGTACACCACCTTCTACCCTTACCAGATTGTACCTTTCCTTTGGAGAACTTGATAAGAATGTTGGGCAATTATAAATGTGGTGATCTTTGTTACACAACTGACAAGTATTGGGGTTTGAAGAAGAATTAACAATAAAACTAGCACTGGCTTTCGATTTCATCACCTTATTGAAAATAGGGATGTCGTCTTGAAATTTGACTTATCAATTTTTTTATTGAGTTTGATTCGATAAAGCAACGTTATCCATCGCATTACATTGTTTTTCTAAAAAATCTTTCAAGGTTACATAGTAATTGTTCACTTGTAAACTTGAGGAACATTCGAGTTCAAATCCCTTTGAGCATCAGTATCCAGACGATCAAACAGCATATTGAATAATACAAAATCCCATTGTTTCACGGGAAAACTTAAATTTTCAAGTATCGCGAGGTTTTCTAGAAAAGGTATCCAGAAGATGCCGCAGAACCATGAGGTTTTCTGAAGAATTTATTTTTTTGTGCTTTCAATCGAATGCCAGTGGGATGCTGCTATTAATCTTTTATTTTCGTACCTTTTTTCAACGAATTGTAGGCAACAATATAGTTTTGTCCCACAAGTGGGTACATTTTACAATTGAAAGCGGGTTACCCTTCAATGAAGATATTAAGTAGTTATATTTATCAATGTTAGATAGAGAATCGTTAGTATGTATCATCGAATCATACATATCAATGAAAGTTTGCCATTCTTTCATATCCCCATCGAAAATGGGAAGTTCAAGTTTAGGAAGTTTAATGTTACAATTTCTGGTTGAACTAGCACCTGAAACTGGATCATTCTCGAATAATTGGGTATGAATTGCCTGAATATGATAATAATCCCCATCGAAGTCTTTCAGTATTTGATTGTGAGAGGTTAAATCAGCATTGTCTTGACCAGAAACCTGACTCAAAATATTCGAATGAATGCTATTAAAATTACTACACAACACTTCTATGTGTTTATAGCGGCATTTAAAGTTATTATGAAGTGAATTATCGATCAATGCTTGATCCGCCACCCTTTCAATTCACTAAGTTTTATGAGTTCTGTTTCTCTTGAGCAATGAAAGATTTCAATTTCCTAGCTTCTACAGACATAATAAGAAATGAGAGTTCAAATTGTTCAGAGCGAGTTAAAATTGCAATTAAGTGAGATGCGAGAACAACCGCGCAATAATCATTAAAAATTTTCCCAATCAGCAAATTATAATAATTCCAAATCGAGTTAACAGAAGAAATATATTGAATCGTACTGACCTACTTATTTCGGTCAGCTGAGAAGCTCAAGGTCGTTCCCAGGTGTCGAAGTCGGTGTGGCCCAAGAGGGGTAAATAATACGTGACGTAGGTGCGCTAATTTATGTGCATATGACAATACTATACGGTACTTAAGGAAGGTAGGGAGTATGCGCTACTTATTTATGAATGGCTATGAAGATATTATAAATCAATGGCTGCCAAGGGGCTTGACGAAATTATTTCAAATTTGAATCTTTCACTTGTTGCGAAATAAACCAAAGTGAATCCGGCTCGAAGGACCAAAAAATGTTCGTTCAGTGGACTGTATAAATAATAATTTGTGGTAAATTCGCAAACACACAGAACTGATCAAAGTGTCACTCACCCATGTGCCTCCGTCGGAGAATCTGATCTTCAGCCAATAGATACTTCGTCTAGTCTTCCTGGCGGTACCGCCGCTAATCACATTTACACTAATTCTAAGGATGAGGAATATCTTGAGTAATAAGCGTTATATCAATGAGAAAACACAAACTCGAGAAAAAACTAAAATGCTATGTTCTTTCCATAAGATCTAGGAACTCAATGTCTATCTTCACATTTCTCCTCTTCCGTCTCATTTTCCCACTCCCACAAGTGACTATATCAGTCTGTGTGATACCTCACGCGCAAAATAAGGTCGAAAGAGTTGAATAATGCAAATGAAAAATTCCCATTTGAAATATACAATATACATATAAAATCCCTTGGCAAAATTAATTATAATTATAATAACAAAAAAAAAACAAATGCGTCAAGACGCAACACCCATAATTCAAAAGTTCCCAATGTCTAATTTTATCAACTATTTTCCTTTTATCTGAGTGAGTGGATAGTGTATATAGTGTAACACTATCCACACACTATCTCTGGTTAAGTAAAATTAAGATTGTATATATAACTTACCATCATGATACCTTTACCATTTTATTTAAATTCAGGTCCATTTTATCTTATTTCATTTTATTTATATTTTCCACGATCTAAACTAAATTAATATTCATCATATGTCCAAATAGTCTAATATTTTATATGTTATATGTTCATGCTCCGCACAAGTCTCGTCTTTTGGAGCCAATCTGTTTATTGTACCTCTACGTAAGTGAACAATAAACAACTGTCATTATTATTATTATATAAGCTTGAGAACGGTTGTAGACATATGATTTGAACCAGCAGGATCACTCCCATTTACAGTTTCAAACAGGTATTCAGAACGATATTAATACCAGAACTCCTCGCTATAAAGAGTATAATGATGTGATCATTATTATGAAGTCTTGTTCCTGTACCAATCTCTTCCAAAAATGAGTGCCAATAACATTTTCACATATTACAATGTTTTGCATTCAAAAATCATTTTTATTACAGGATGGTGTCCAGAAGTTTGCGACAAATGGACTTGCTGGCCATCAACCCATCCCGGATCTAATGCAACAATGGCCTGCCCTAGAATACAGGGAACTTTGGAGAATGGTGAGTACAGGAGTATCCCGTGTGAATCGTATTCACACTTGAAAATCTACCGCCTGTGTTTCGTAAGAGCTGTAAAATAAGGTTATAGCAAGAGCCGAGGTTATAATATGAAAAGGAACTTGTTAGCTAATTCGGT
Source organism: Gonioctena quinquepunctata (assembly GCA_018342105.1). NCBI lineage: Eukaryota > Metazoa > Arthropoda > Insecta > Coleoptera > Chrysomelidae > Gonioctena > Gonioctena quinquepunctata. Next base: position 65,799 of record JAFIRS010002843.1, on the reverse strand, counting down.
GAGGATAGTCGGTCTGGATTAATCTAACCCAATTCAAATCACAGCCTATAGATCCAGTTAGGGTATTGGGATGATTTTTTTGAGAATATTGATGATCTTCTGGAATAAATTGTAACAGTTTCATATGAGAGAATTGTTGTTGGATGAACTCCATTCCTATGGCTCATCTATTTTGATTGGGATACCGACTCAAATTTCTGTTTCTAGTTGCCTGAATAATATGTCTACTGATTCGCACCTTGATTCATATAATATACACATATACAGGGTGTTAGTGAATAAGTGCGACGAACATCAGGGGGTGATTCTGCATGAAAAAATTATGACAGTTTGCTATATAACTTTTGTCCGCAAATGTTTCGTTTTCTTAAAAACTGACCATTTATTTATTGCTCTGAAACCGGTCGAGATATGCAAAAAAAGTTTGGTGAGTTTTAAGAGGTAGTTATTGCGCATTTTTTGACATGCAATTAATAATTTTATATCCATCATTGGCGCGCAAACGGGTGATGATCTCAATTTTTTTAAAGAATAAAATGGTACGCCATTGAGATATTTTAAATAAAAAATCATTTTTGAATTCCTCGTTCAATTTGTGACAAAAAAATTCCCACGCCTTTTTTGGTATGGGGCGCTGTTTTTATGTAAAAAAATAAAACATCTTTCTGCGTATTTATCATTACTTTAATACATTATCTAGTAGCGATGCTAGTGGCTACTGTCAACATTCTGTTACATACGAATATTTCAACGAAATGTCAAATTGGCGTTTTTTCATTTTCAAGCTTTCAGTTTGGTATAACATTAATGATGATAAGTAATTTATTTTTCTTTTATCGAAAAGACTGGAAAATTATACAAATGCGGAATTGTCAGACATGCATTTTGTCTATGGTCGAAGTAATGGAAATGGTCGGCAAGCTCGACGATTGTATGCTGAGTTGTATCCAGGACGTAGGGTACCCAATCACACAATATTTCCTCGTCTTCACCAACGTTTGCGCGAAAATGGTACATTTAAGAAACAAACTGTTGACTGCGGGCGCCCTCGAGAAGTACGAACTGTGCAACTAGAAGAAGCAGTTCTCGAGTTAATTGCGGAGTCACCTGAAACAAGTACTCGAAAAATTGCCAACATACTGAATGTTCCGTTTCATAGTGAACGTGTGCAAGCTCTACTACCTAGAGACTTTCTACCGCGTCTAGTTTTTCGCCATTAGATTCTCCATCAAATCGCTCAAATTCCCAATTTTTCAAATGGCGTTTTGTTTACTGACGGGGCTAATTTTGGACGACAGTGTAGTATACGAAATTTCCATGACAATCACCTCTGGACTGAAGAAAATCCACATGGAATCTTTGAAGCTCATTTTCAGCATCAGTTTTCAGTAAATGTATGGCTTGGAGTTCTTGATGATCATTTAATCGGTTCATATCACCTCCCACAACGACTAACAGGCGAACTCTTACCTTAATTTCCTACAGGAAGGGTTACCTGTTCTTCTTGAAGAAATTCCTCTACAGCTGAGACAACACTGGTTCATGCATGATGGTGCACCAGTCCATTTCAGCATCATTGTACGTAATCACTTAGATACAGTATATCCAAGTCATTGGATAGGTAGGGGAGGTACGGAACATTGGCCTGCTCGATCTCCGGATTGAAATCCTCTAGATTTTTATATTTCGGTTTTTCTTAAGTCATTAGTTCATTCCACTCCCGTCGAAAATGTTTAAGACCTGAGGAATCGGATTATAGCCGGCTGTGAGACAATAAGAAATTTACCAGGAATATTTGCGCGAATTCGTCAATCAATGAGGCGAAGAGGTGAATCTTGTATCACGTCTGAGGGAGGTCATTTTGAACATTTGTTGTAGCTTTGCGCCCATTCATTTATTAGTGTAATTTTCTGTTATTGTTCTGGTTTAACGTTATTGTATTAGATAGTTCTTGATAATGTATTAAAGAAATGAAAAATACGTGTTAATATGTTTTAGTTTTTTGCATAAAAACGGCGCCCCATACGAAAAACAGGCAAGAATTTTTTTTTGTCACAAATAGAACGAGAAATTCAAAAAAGTTGAGAGGTGCCAAGGGACACCCGGATGGAACGAAGTTCCTTTCGATTAATTAGTGAAGGAATTGTAATAAAATTCTATTTTTTTTAATTATAATAATATTTTTTTCATTCTTAAAAAATATAATGTAATATAAACTTAATCAGTAGGCTCAATTTTAGTACATACGCATTGATATTGTAATATTAAAATATAATTTGCTTTTAAATTTATTAAAGTTATGACGCGTACACTTGCTAAACACACAATAATGGAGAGATTATAACGCGTATGACTTGGTTAGCACAATAGTAAAGAGAGGTTATAATGCGTACTTGCTAGAGATACATAAGTATTTATTATTGTCTGTATAAAATCTCTACTTACCTAACTCCATCAGCAATATCCGGAACTTGTGCAGAAACACTGTCAGGATTCATTATTGTTATTATTTTTTATTATTTATTATGTACAAAAAACCTGTATACACTCAACAAAAATAATCGTCGCGACACTACACTGTTCAATGCGAAATAGAAAGACGAAACGAAAATAACTGGCTTGCTTTCTATGAGAGAGAGAGAGAGAGAGAGAGAGAGAGAGAGACAGAGAAACACGCGCACGCCGCACGGCTTACAACTATAGCGAAAGTGTCGTTACAACTTTTGGTCTTAATTTATTCCGTCTAGCCCCCTTTCGCAACGCGCGATGAGGAACTTCGTTCCAAAAAGATTTTCAATTTGAAATATCTCAGTGGCATACCATTTTTATTTATTTTTTAAATTGAGATCATTACCCGTATGCGCGCCAATGATGAACATGAAATTCTCGATTGCATATCAGAAAATGCGCAATAAGTATCTCTGGAAACTCACCAAATTCCATTCGCATATCTCGACCGGTTCCAGAGCAATAAATAAATAGTCAGTTTTTGAGAAAATCTCCATATCTCGGACAAAAGTTATAGAGCAAACTGTCATTATTTTTTCATGCAGAATCATCCTGTGAAGTTTGTCGCACTCGTTCACTAACGCCCTATATTCAAACATTTCGAATCACCCTCTTTGAGCATATTTAAATAATTTCAGAGAACTTTTTTTTCTTCTTTTATTATATGTATCGGTAGAAATATTTTTTTAGAAGAAATTTATCGCGCAAGAAGGCCATTCGAAAAAATTCGTGTCTGAGAGAATAGGCGTTTAATAAAGTGATGTCTCTCACAAGATCGAGGAGGGGTGAAAAGTATCACAAACCAACGGCAGAATCGATATGTAGGGTTAACAATTCGAAAAAAATCCCAGAACTTTATAGGGAAGTGGGACATGTAATTGAGGATCTCGTATCTGTCTACACACCAAGGAGACGAATTCTTGAGTTAGTTTTGACCAGTAAGAGTCCTCCCACTACAATATCGATATAGTTTTTGGAGTGTTGCTTTCTGTCACTAGGTACCGCCATTTCAAAGTTACTTTCAAATGCGTACCTACAGGTGATTAACAGTGATTTTGTTTTCATTTGTGTTGGGTCTTGCTTCGTCCAGAGGTCTTCGGATTTCTGGCTAGTGATTACTCCGTACTGATGACGGCCAAAAGCTCGAAACCGGTATACAGATTGTTAGGCGGACCTGACACAATTTGAACTTAATCAAGTTTATCAAAAATAAACATTTGCATTTTCTGGTGATATCATTCAAAGTTCTGCGCGGTATTTTCCAGAGAAGTAGATGGTTTTCTTTTGTAGTCTACCACTTATTCCAATTTATATTGAATTTTGTAGAGAGACTCCAAGTCATCTGTTTCTGATACAAAAAAGCTGAATTCTGGTTTCTATAGGTTACTCTCTGCCTGAAATCGAAAGCGTCAAATTGTTGGGTTTTATTCTGATTAACAGGTTGAATTGGACTACCCACATTTCAGCGTCTAGAAGTAAATTGTCAAGGTCTTTATTTCAGCTCGAGCGACTGAAACCCATGAATAACGTTTTTGATAAGCTTTTATTTAGTTTCACCTGTCCCGGTGTCTGTCTGAATTCAAATTTTGCAAGTTAAATTTGACCCACTTCTAAGCGTCCGATTGATTTGAAATTTGGCAGGTGTACATAATTCCGGTGACCATGCATTATGAAAAAAAAACAGAATGGCGGCTCCAATATGACGGACAACTCTTGTGATTATGGTCCGGTTCTATTCAAAATTGGTATCTAGGGGTTTTTGGGGTCGGAGATTATTTTGTTGTCAAAATTATGAAAATTCAACTTGGCGGCTCCAAAATAGCGGACGAGTTTTGTGATTATGGTCTGATTCTATTCAAAATTGGTATGTAGGGGTTTTTGGGGTCGGAGATTATGATTATTTTGTCAAAATTGAAGGATTCAAAATGGCGGACGAGTTTTGTGATTATGGTCCGATTCTATTCAAAATTGGTATGTGGGGGGTTTTTGGGGCCGAATATTTTTATTAGAAGCTTTTATTATGAGTTTCACCTGTGCCGGTGTCTGTTTTTCTGTCTGTGTGTATGTCTGTCTGTGATCAAATTTCGCGAGTTGAATTTGATCACTCATTTCTAATGGTCCGATTGATTTGAAATTTGGCAGGTGTATATAATTCCGGTGACCATACATTATGAAATTGTTTGTTAGGAAAAAAAAATGGTGGCTCCAATATGACGGACAACTCTTGTGATTATGGTCCGGTTCTATTCAAAATTGGTATCTAGGGGTTTTTGGGGTCGGATATTATTTTATGTCAAATTTACGAAAATTCAACTTGGCGGCTCCAAAATGGCGGACGAATTTTGTGATTATGGTCCGATTCTATTCAAAATTGGTATATGGGGGGTTTTTGAGGCCAAATATTTTTTTTAGAAGCTTTTATTATGGGTTTTACCTGTCCCGGTGTCTGTTTGTCTGTCTGTCTGTCTGTGTGTATGTCTGTCTGTAATCAAATTTCGCAAGTTGAATTTGATCACCCACTTCTAATGGTCCGATTGATTTGAAATTTGGCAGGTGTACTTAATTCCGGTGACAATGCATTATTTTGTTGGGGAAAAAACAAAATGGCGGCTTCAATATGACGGAGAACTCTTGTGATTATGGTCCGGTTCTATTCAAAATTGGTATCTAGGGGTTTTTGGGGTCGGAGATTATTTTATTGTCAAAATTACGAAAATTCAACTTGGCGGCTCCAAAATGGTGGACGAGTTTTGTGATTATGGTCCGATTCTATTCAAAATTGGTATGTGGGGGGTTTTTGGAGCCGAATATTTTTATTAGAAGCTTTCATTATGAGTTTCACCTGTGCCGGTGTCTGTTTGTCTGTCTGTCTGTCTGTGTATGTCTGTCTGTAATCAAATCTTGCAAGTTAAATTTGATCACCCACTTCTAAGGGTCCGATTGATTTGAAATTTGGCAGGTGTAAATAATTCCGGTGACAATGCATTATGCAATTTTTGTAAGTGAAAAAAACAAAATGGCGGCTCCAATATGGCAGACAATTTTTGTGATCATGGTCCGATACTATTCAATTCTTTTTTTTTAAACAACCGTTGAAAATAAAAATTATAAAAAAATTCAAAGATATGCTTTCATTTATACAAATGCACTAAAAAGGAAAAAAATAATTTCTTTCATTGTTTGATCTAGGTTATTCTGTAAGTAACAGATTCAAAAGCTTGCCACGGATACAAAATAGGTAATCTTGCGCCTCGAAATATTGAATCTGTTACTCACAGAATGGCATAGATCAAACAATGAAAAAAAAATTATTAGTGCATTTGTATGAATGAAAGCTTGTTTTTAATTTTTTTTTTATAATTTTTTTGCTGATTCATTCCTTAATTTCATAAGATATTCCACAATGGGATGATTCATATGATACGAAATCTCATCTGCAAAATATTGAATTTCTAACAGAACAGACAGAACCTGGAAACATCCTCCATTATTAAAATGATAAGGAAACTGAGAATGTGTATTGATGTGACATTTCCCATTTCAACTACGCAACTCTCCATATTAATTCTCGAAACTCAGTTCTTGCGGTCCGCCACATCTTTGAAGTTAATCAAAGTGCAGGCTCAAGCATTAGTGTACCAATCCTCAATTTATTGGCGATTATCAAGCAAGGGAGGATTTGTGGAAAATTATAATTGATATTTGAATTATGCATAAAGTGCGGTGGAATATTTTCATCATCCTAGTCCTCAGAGATCGATTAAATTATGGAACTGTGGGCAATTTCAGTGTAGGTATCGTATAATTTAGCTTGATATGTCGACAAGGGAAAATTCAGGTTGATATATATATATATATATTATATATTATATATATATATATATATATATATATATCTCTAAGGTGGCCACCCCCTGAATTTTTTTTTTAAATAAAAAAAGAAATTTGGGGTTTTGTATTATAGTTCAATTTACATTTTTTGACATATTTACTTGCTTTGCCGTACTTTCGGTTTGACCGGAAATGACCCAAACTTTCGATTTTTAAATGTGACATCCTATATATTTTGACTTATTTCGATCGAAAATGACATTCTAACTTATTTCGATCGAGAATAACACCTCACTTGTCAATATTTGACTTATAAAGTAATTTTTATTCCAATTTTTATTTTTTGCTCAAGAATGCCATGGATCGTGTCAATCGCTTCATTCTTGATCAAGTAACATGGAAAGAATACGAATTTGAGGCTTATAACTTCACAGTCGTTTTAAGAATTATTTAAAGTCGCAAATATGAATTTTTCCAGTTAACTTGATTTTTTCAAATGGAAAGGGGATGGCTCGTCGGCTTTTTGTGAAAGATCATTTTCTTACGAATGATTTGATACCACACACTTTCACTTTATTTTCTTTATGTTTCTGAATATTTGCAAGGAGCGATCATACCTCATAACAAATAATACGTATTCAGTATATTTATGCATTAAGTCCTGTTATTCTAGTTATCCCTGACAAACAATTGAAGCTGTTGCTAGGACTACCTAAATAAATAGGCTAATGAATATGCTGTCACTTTTGAGAATTTATTTGTTGATTAGTTTATAATTTGATATGGAAAATCATACTAGAAACGAGAAAATTGACATGTTGCTAATCTACGGAGAAGCAAAAAAGAATGCAACTGATGTAGCTCGAATTTATGCTCAGAGATTTCCTAATCGTCGCCATTCCACTCGGCATTATTTTCCAAAACTGAGAAGGAAAATGCGAAATGAACCAGAAGAAAATGCCAATAACTCCATCGTCAGTGAAGAAAAAGAAGTAGATGTGTTGTCCTATGGTGAAGTGAATTGTTCGGAGTCAATTCGCCAAATTGTTTCTGAGTGTGATATAAGTTATTCGTCCGTTTGGAGAATTCTTCACAAATATAATTATCGATCATTCAAGTACCAACTACACCAACATCTTCACGATAACGACCACAACCGAAGTTTAATTTATTACAAAAGATTTTTTACTAAATAGAAAAAAGATGTAGGTTTCCCATTTGAAATTATTAATTCAGATGAAACTCGATTCACCAACTTAGGTCTGTTCAATCGGGATAATAAAAGGTACTGGTCTCAAACAAATTTACATCCGATGCAAAAAAAAAATTTTCAAGAGCGATTTGGTTTCAATTGCTGGATGGGTATCATCGGAGGAAAACTTTTGGGACCAATGATTTCCGACGGACAACTTACTGCGGAAATATATCTACAGTTCCTTAGAAATCAAATTAATGATTTCATTGAAGATTTGCCACTGGCTAACCAAGTTGATATCTATTTTCAACAAGATGGAGCGCCACCTCACAATTCTCAGTCGTAACAGAACATCTGAATGACACCTTCCCAGAGAAGTGGATTGGTACTTATGGACCTATTCAGTGGCCTGTGAGGTACATTCTTAAGTTGTCATATTTTTTCATAATGTATTATTTCTTTTTCATATTCTAGATCACCAGATCTTACTCCGCTTGATTTTTTTCTCTGGGGAACAATTGAGAATCAGGTGTATAACACAGCATCAGCAACTCGTGAAGAACTGGAGTATGAAGTGAGGGTGGCATTCCAGAAGATCACTGCGGAACAGCTAATCAATGTGGTGCGCGCAACAATTGAAAAAGTTTAACTTTGCCGTGATCAAGGAGGAGGTCATTTTGAAAATTTAGAACCTTAATGGACTAATTTGCGACTTTCAAAATGATTCTCAAAACGACTGTGAAGTCATAAGCCTCAAAGTCGTATTTTTTCCCATTTTACTTGATCGAAGCGATTCACACGATCCATGGCATTCTATATCGAAAAATTAAAATTGGAATAAAAATCACTTTATTTGTCAAATATTGACAAGTGAAGAAAAACCTCCATTTCAAATTGTCAAGCTTTTCAAAATTTTTATTTTTCTTCTCAAGACAGTAAGGTGAGGTTTGAATATAATAGTTGCTGGTGCACTTCATTTTATGGATGTTGCACAATTATAAAACCATATTACAGTATGTTCGGTTTGTGACAGGGCTTCAGGTAAAAACAATTAGTTGAATAACGGTTGAAAACTAACAAAACAATAATAATTGATGAGTGGCAGGCCACATGGTTCACTGATCACTGAACCATCACCAAATTTGATGTTTTATTCAACTAGTCCTGTCAAGAGACTACCCACCTAAATATATATATATATATATATATAAAAAAAAAAAAAAAACTATGAATTTGAAATAACTTTGTGAGGTATTTTGAGTTGCAGTCAAAATATGGCCTATGAGAGTAAAACCTTTCTTATTTAGTAAGTTCGAAAATGTTTATTTCATTATCAAGATAGGTGAAGGTTAAGATAGCGAATAAACACATTTCGTGTTTGAGGATTTTCATCATATATATGACCCACTACTGTAATATATAAAATAACAATGGCACTGCCATATTGTTTAAGATAATTAATTACACTTTAAGAATTTACACAATATTACACTGGTGAAGCGTGACTGTCACGCTTCAACCATGTGGTAATTATTGTGCCGTTTCAAATTTTAAAGTGTTAATTTAATTATCTTAAACAATATGGGCGAGTGCCATTGTTTAGTTTTTATATATTACCAGTAGTGGGTCATAGTGATATGATTTTGAAAAGTCCTCAAACACGAAATGGTGTTTAGTTCGCTGTCTTCACGTAACCTCACCTTACTTGTCTTGATAATGAAAATAAACATTTTCGAAAGCTTGACTAAATAAGAAAGAGTTTTACTTTTTCTCATAGGCCATTATTTTGACTGCAACCTCAAGGAATATCCTTTCTACAAAGTTTATTTCAAATTCATAGTTTTTTTCAACTAGTCCAGTCACGAGACTACCCTTTCTTCAATATATATATATATAATTTTGATGAATTAGCGGGTATTATCTGGTCTTATATGAAGTAAAACTCTTCTTTACTTTTCCGAACTTTCGACAATTTATTTTGACTTTATCAAGGCTAAAAAACAAGAATAAAAAAATACCAAATATGTAAAATTGGTATGAACTTACATGTAAAATGAGTTGAATTAACGAATATAAGTGTATAAAATATATCGACATTATGACTTCAAAAAATTGTCACACTGACAGACATTTGCATTTTGTGAGTAGTTGATGTTTTTGTGTTAGGTTGTACAGGGGATTCTGTTTGAATATTTATTAAAATAAAAGTTCATTTTGAAAGTAGATACGAGTAGATTTTGCTTAGTTGGTCGATATCAGATCTCTTATTCATGATATTCACGTCACTATTAATCGCCACCATTTCTTAAAAAAATCTTTTTATCAAATTTTGTTCTTGATATATAATTTTTGTGTCATGATAATTCATTATGTGATCTTGGTTCACTACATGACCAGAGAGTGCACAAGAAAGTTTTTGGAGTCTACCGTCACTTTTATGACCAGTGATTCGTGATTTAATTGTTTGACTCGTTTGTCCAATGTAATTTTTATCACAATTACCACAAGGTATACTATAAACTTGATTGTTTTTCATCGGTGCATATTCTCCGTCTTTTAATTTGGTATATATTTCATTTATTGGAAATATATTTTTTTGTAATATTCCAATATTGAATTCACTTTTGAATACATTAATAATTAAAGGAGACAAATTTTTTATGCATGGTATTGAAATCACGAATCACTGGTCATAAAAGTAACTGTAGACTCCAAAAACTTTCTTGTGCACTCTATGAACCAAGACCACATAATGAATTATCACGACACAACAATTATATAACAAGAACAAAATTTGACAAAAATACTTTTTTTGGAAATGGTGGCAATTAATAGTGATGTAAATATCATGAATGAGAGATCTGACATCGACCAACTAAGCAAAATCTACTCGTATCTACTTTCAAAATGAACATTTATTTTGATAAATATTCATACAGAATCCCCTGTAATAACCTAACACAGAAACATCAACTACTCACAAAAATGCAAATCTCTGTCAATGTGACAGTTTTTTGATATCATAATGTCGTGTATTTTATACACTTATATTCGTTAATTTAACTCATTTTACATGTAAGTTCATACCAATTTTTCATATTTGATATTTTTTAACCATTCTTGTTTTTTAGCCTTAATAAAGACAAAATAAATTGTCGAAAGCTTGGAAAAGTGAAGAAGAGTTTGTATTTATATGGGACCAGACTGAATACCCGCTAAATCCTCAAAATAATATAGGTACAGTCGAGAAAATAATTCACTATATATATATATATATATATATATATATATATATATATATTGTTATGATATGGTATATATTAAATAAAAAGTTAGAATAGGGCACAATTATTTTTTTAATCTGCATAAATACCTGCTATGATTGTTTTATAATTTTTTTCTGTACGGTCTGCATCTTGAAAACCTCTGGCCATATTCTAGTCGACGCAGATAATCCAAGAGGGTGGCAGTAGAGTTTTTCCATTATCATCATTATGTTTGATTAGTTCATTCAATTGGCACAATGTATAAAAATATACATATTCAAATTTAGAAATAAATATTCAGAATTCAACTAAACATTATATTTATATGCAAGAAACATCCTGTATACAAAATGAGAACCAAAAGGCAACATGACAGGCAAATGTTTAATTATTTTATTTTCAAAAGATCGAAATAATGAAATTTGAGAACAGAAAAATGGTACATGTGAACTTTGAAGGAAATTTGGTAAATAGATGTGTAGAAGTCAAATTTGAAAATAAAATATGTATAATAGGTAGGAAGTAGAATTATGTGTTCAAAATGAAAATGCTAATAGTAGAAATCGATATAAGATAACAAAAAGTGATGGATACCAACGAGAAAGAAAAATAAAAGGAGAAGAAAAATGAAAATTAAAAGGGAAGCATCTTAGAAAATTTTATGATTGATTTTATGTCAATAACTAAAGTATATGAGAAACATTAATACATGCAATCAGGTCAGAATCAAATCGGAACCAAGAACTATCAAGAAACTACTTACCAGGAATTGGAGGTTAGATTTCCAATACTAGACTTCACCAGCAGTAAGGAGGCTGAACATTTGCAAAACATGAACTATTCACAGAACATCCCAGGATTTGTGTGAGTGCTACTCCTAACAGGTACTTTATCATCATAAACTTGATTAAGTGATAACATTCATCGAACAGCCACGTTGTGTTTGGTTTATTGACAATAGTGGCAATTTCCTTCTTCTATCCATCACAAATAACTGAGTAAAACCTATAAATATTTATTTTAGAAAATGTTCATATTCGCGCATGTTCAAGTTTATGAATGTTTTCAATTTTGATTGGTTGGAAAAGACAATAAGAATAAGTTAGATATCTCAGGGATAGGTTGGTTTTAAGCAATATTTTCAATAGGAAAACAAGTGACTAACTTTCTCTGGACTCATTATTTATTATTTGACTAGATTACAATCAATATTTCAAACATAAACAGTATATTGACATCAAGCAAAGAAGTAGAGGGCGCTGCTGCAATCCTCCTGAGATTGGAAGAATCATGTCTCTATGCATACCGACTGAGCTACAAAAAGCTAAAAAGATAAATAGAAAAAGAAGGTGAAGTGTAGAGAGAAAGAGGGTGGGAGCATCATAGCCGGAGTTTTCTTTTGTTATGATTAGTATATGTCACCAAAATTTAAATTACCAACTAACAATCAAATATACGAACATAACAATATATCGATCGATCATCGGAAGCAACAATGACTCTATTGTCACAGTAGTTCCAAGAAGAGGATATTTGCATGTATCTCGCATTGGACATGAAGTAACTGCCGATGACATTTTGAAATTACTTAAGAAATCTGCACCCGAAATCGACATCACCTGTGAGGAATGGCACAGAAATGATCAAGTTTCTACATACAAAGTATCCTTCCCTCTAGATAAGCTGAAAGTCGCCTATGACCCTTCTATTTGGCCGAAAGGTGCTGAAGTTCGCAGATTCCAGTTCAGGGAAAATTTTCTGAAGAACGCCAGGTCGAGCCAAACAACGTAGTTTCCAAATTTAACAATAACGATGCACCAGTTGACGAAAATTACAAATGTTCACTTCCTCAGTGTAAAGGTGGGGCGAGTATATTTAGTATATTTCATATTAATGCCCAATGTTTAGCTAACAAGGTTGAAATGTTTGATGTATTTCTAGAGGGGCAAAACTTTGATATTTGTTGCATAAGTGAACACTGGCTGAATGAAACTAATCTTCGCAGTATAAATTTAAATGATTTTATCTGTGCTGCTTCCTTTTCAAGAAGCAATATGATCCACGGAGGAACCGCAATATTCGCAAAAATTGATATTACTTTTAAAATACTAAATGTTAATAAATTCAATATAGAACAGTCATGCGAGTTCTGTGCAATCGAGTTACCGAAGATGAAACTTACTATTTTGACTTTGTACAGGTCCGGCAAGGGTAATATTGGTGTATTTTTCGAAAACTTAGAGAGTGTTCTAAATGATATTATTTCAGCTGAAACAAGAATAATAATAGTAGGCGATTTTAATATAAATTTTAAGGTTAACCCCAAAGAGTTGAATGATCTGAATTGTATTCTAATGTCTTTTGGTTTGTCACACAAGAATCACAGCTACATCATCTACTTGTCTGGACAATATAATAACAAATATTAGTGAATCCTTGTTTGAAAGTGGAGTTATAGAACCCTGCCTTTCCGACCACCGCGGCCAGTTTATAAGTATTCAGGAGAAAGAAGTTGTAAATTCAAACTTTTTCTACAAGAGGTCTTTCAGTAAAAAATCCATTTCAAATATAAAAAATGCTCTAGCTTCTGTTGATTGGACAATTTTTGAATCCAGTGGAAATGTTGAGTACTTGGCAAATTCTTTGGTAAAAACCTACAATGATGCGGTAAAGAAATACTGCCCATTAAGGAAATATTCTACAAATAAAAAAATCATTCCAGTTAAGTGGTTTGATGAAAGTCTTAAATCTATGAGAGATTCGTTATCAGCTCTGAAACTTAAAGCTGATGTAACTAAAAAAACAACTGACGTTGATAATTACATTCAATTCAAAACGATATACAACTGTTCATTGAAGAAAGCAAAAAAGGCAGCTTATGATCGATATATTATTTCAGCCGTAAACAAATCGAAAGCATGCTGGCAGATAATAAACTTTGAAAGAAATAATTTTCACCGTGTCAATTCGGTTCCCGATCTTACTTCTGATGATTTCAATGATTTTTTTGTCAATATTGCTGTTGATATAATAAATTACTTACCACTTGTATCGTCCAGTGAACTTTTAAATTTCAAGAATTTTCCAGCCCCTTGTGGGTCGTTTTATTTGTCGCCGGTAACACCTCAAGAAGTTTCGGATGCCATAAAATCTCTGAAGAAATCTAAAAGTCTTGATATACATGAACTCAACTCTCAAATTATAACAGATACTAGCGACATTTTTTAGTTCCACTTACTAATCTAATAAACTCCATCTTCATATCAGGAATATTTCCTGATTGCTTTAAATTTTCCAAAATAACACCGTTGTTTAAAAAAGGTGATAGAAATAATATCAACAATTACCGTCCTATTTCCATCATCTCAGTCTTTGCGAAATTAATAGAAAAAATCTTGAATAAACGATTGAGGTGCTATTTTGAGTCAAATAATTTCTTTAGCAACACTCAATATGGTTTTCGACCCAATCGCTCCACTGCTCTCGCTGTCTTGAATGTCGTGAATGATATAATATCTACCTTGGAGGATGGAATGCAAGCTGCTATCACCCTGTGTGACCTTTCCAAGGCATTTGATTGCGTATCACATGATATATTACTTGATAAATTACATTATTATGGCATTAGGGGAGTACCACTCAATCTGATACAATCCTATCTGAAAAACCGCTTTCAAGCGGTAAGTATTGGAAATTCCATATCTGATTTCAAACATAATGAGCATGGTGTCCCTCAAGGGTCTATATTAGGACCGTTGTTATTCATAATATACACAAACGACTTGAGTAACTATATGGTTCCAGTGAAAACTGTTTCATTTGCAGATGATACGACATTCCTTTATTCTGGAAAATTGAGATCGGAGCTGTACAGAACTCATGAAGAATTAGCTAATAGATCTGGAAATTGGTTTGCAGCCAATAAACTCAAACTGAACAACGATAAATCGCAATCTCTTTATCTTTCATCCACGAATGCCACAGAAACTCATTCTGCAAATTTACTAGGAGTAACTCTGGATAGTGATCTATCATGGAAACCTCATATTACCAAATTGAAAAGTAAACTCAGCAGTGCTCTGTTTGTCCTAAGACAACTTCAAACTGTAACCAATTTTAATGCACTCAGAACAACATATTTTTCGTTATTTCATTCGCACATCAGTTACGCTACTATTCTTTGGGGTGGTTCGCCTGATTCTCTCTCAATTTTTCGTTTACAGAAAAAAGCTGTCAGGATCTTATCCAGTGTAAGCTATCTGGAACACTGCCAACCTTTGTTTATTGAGCACAGAATAATGCCCTTGCCGTGTTTGTATATTTTTCAAGTTCTGATAGAGATTCACAAAAACTCCTCGATGATCACTAAGCAATCTGATATACACAGCTATGGTACTAGACAAGCAGATAACCTGAGACCAAACAGGTTCCGCCTAACCAAATCCAAGAGAAATTCACTGAATTATTATCTCTACAAATACTACCACCAGAATTGAAATCATTAAGTTTAAACTTATTCAAAATAAGGATAAAAAATTTATTTTTGACACATTGCTTTTATTCCACAGAAGAATACATTGGACATTTCAGACTTTGTAGGGAATAGAATTCGTCTCGCCTAATTTTCCATTCTTAAGTTCACTTTCTATGTTTTTTTTTATCTATTTACCACACTTTTTACAATAATTTACAATATTTTTACACTATACGTGATGTATTAGTATTATTTTAATAATGTGTTATATTTTATATTTTAACAATATTTTATATTTTAACAATTTTCTGCTTTACAGTATTGTCGTTTTTTCATGACGTGCTACAAACATGTATATTGTAACGTAGTTAAATAAATATACTCTACTCTACTCTACTCTATATATATATATATATATATATATATATATATATATATAATATATATAATATATATATATATATATATATATATATATATATATATATATATATATATATATATATATATATATGTTCGTTCAGTGGACTGTATAAATATTAATTTGTGGTAAATTCTCTGGTAGCGAATGACTCATCGTCAACAAATATATCATTCTCCAGAATTCCAGCAACGGGCGGACTTTCATACCTATATTCCTTTGCTAATTGTCGAATCGTATTTATTGCGAGGTAAGGAGAAGGAGTCAGACCATACGTCACTGTTTTGAGTCGATAATCTTGAATAGGTTCCGAAGGAGAAAACCTCCATAGAATTCTTTAATAGTCCTGGTGATTCTTAGTGACAAGAATTTGTCGATACATTTGTTTTATATCACTTGTAAAACAAATAGGGTGAAGGCGAAATCTCAGGAGAATATTAACTAGGTCGGGCTGCAATTTGGGCCCTCGTAAGAGAGTGTCATTTGAACATTTTGAAGAGGCGTCAAACACCACCCTCAATTTAGTAGTGGAACTTTCTGGTTTCAAGACGCAATGGTGGGGAATATAATAAGAGCGAGAACACATTGCATTTCCAGAAATCAATTCCATGTGATTAGAAGAGATGTAATCTTCCATGAATTCAGAATATTGGGCATAAAGTTCAGGAGATTTCAGAAGACGGCGCTCCAGAGATTGAAAACGATTCAAAGCAATATCTCGAGAATCTTCATAAATTGGTTCAGAATACCGAAACGGGAGAGCAACTATATATCTGCCAGAATCGGTTCGCGATAAGGTTTGGTTATATATTGTTTCAGCTAAGATATCATCAGGTGACGATACGGCAGCTGACGGAAATTGTTCAAGTTCCCATAATCGTTTAACTAAGTTTTCTAAATTACTATCGCAACTAGTAAAGAATGTGTTGACCTCTGCCGATGGAAAATTGACCTTTCCCATAATTATCCACCCAAATATCGTGTCGAGGGCTACAGGTTCATTTATTGAAATTTGCGGGCTCCCACCTTTAATAATGTGTGCGAAAACATCTGCTCCCAACAACATCTCCACGGGGCGTGAAATATTAAAATTTGGGTCAGCAAGTTTAAGATTCGCAAAATTACTGAATTTGTCAATTGATATATTTGTACAAGGCATATTCGAGCAGATTTGAGGAAGCACTACAAGATCTACAGGTAAAATAGGTTGAATTTCACCCTAGGTTTAATGGTACACGAAACCCCTTGATTTGCATAAGAATGTATTTGTCCAACACCCTTAATATCAATAGACATTTCCATACGAGTGAGCCTAGTTTATCGCAACATTTTTTCGCAATGAAGGAGCACTGACTTGCACTATCTAAAAGAACGCGAACAGGTTGGTATTTTCCACGAGAATCTAACACTTCAATCATGGCAGTTGAGAGTAAAACTGTACTTTTAATGTTCGAAAATAAAGTCACCTGAGAGACAGTTTGGGTTTGGGGTACGGGATTATTTGGAATTGCATGGACCGGGTTGTTAGAATCAGAGTTCATATCATCAACAGGGGTCCTTTGAGAGTTTTTAAAATCGAAATGTAAGTAAGTATGATGAGAAAGTGAACATTTTCGGCACAGAGAATTAGAGGTACAATGAGAGACAGTATGTTTAGTTCCCAAACAATTTGTACACCACCTTCTACTCCTTACCAGATTGTACCTTACCTTTGGAGAACTTGATAAGAATGTTGGGCAATTATAAATGTGGTGATCTTTGTTACACAACTGACAAGTATTGGGGTTTGACGAAGAATTAACAATAAAACTAGCACTGGCTTTCGATTTCATCACCTTATTGAAAATAGGGGATGTCGTCTTGAAATTTGACTTATCAATTTTTTTTATTGAGTTTGGATTCGATAAAGCAACGTTATCCATCGCATTACATTGTTTTTCTAAAAATCTTTCAAGGTTACATAGTAATTGTTCACTTGTAAACTTGAGGAACATTCGAGTTCAAATCCCTTTGAGCATCAGTATCAGACGATCAAACAGCATATTGAATAATACAAAATCCCATTGTTTCACGGGAAAACTTAAATTCTCAAGTATCGCGAGGTTTTCAGAAAAGGTATCCAGAAGATGCCGCAAAGCCATGAGGTTTTCTGAAGAATTTTTTTTTTTGTGCACTCAATCGAATGCCAGTGGGATGCTGCTATTAATCTTTTATTTTCGTACCTTTTTTTCAACGAATTGTAGGCAACAATATAGTTTTGTCCCACAAGTGGGGTACATTTTACAATTGAAAGCGGGTTACCCTTCAATGAAGATATTAAGTAGTTATATTTATCAATGTTAGATAGAGAATCGTTAGTATGTATCATCGAATCATACATATCAATGAAAGTTTGCCATTCTTTCATATCCCCATCGAAAATGGAAAGTTCAAGTTTAGGAAGTTTAATGTTACAATTTCTGGTTGAACTAGCACCTGAAACTGGATCATTCTCGAATAATTGGGTATAAATTGCCTGAATATGATAATAATCCCCATCGAAGTCTTTCAGTATTTGATTGTGAGAGGTTAAATCAGCATTGTCTTGACCAGAAACCTGACTCAAAATATTCGAATGAATGCTATTAAAATTACTACACAACACTTCTATGTGTTTATAGCGGCATTTAAAGTTATTATGAATTGAATTATCGATCAATGCTTGATCCGCCACCCTTTTCAATTCACTAAGTTTTATGAGTTCTGTTTCTCTTTGAGCAATGAAAGATTTCAATTTCCTAGCTTCTACAGACATAATAAAAGATGAGAGTTCAAATTGTTCAGAGCGAATTAAAATTGCAATTAAGTGAGATGCGAGAACAACCGCGCAATAATCATTAAAAATTTTCCCAATCAGCAAATTATAATAATTCCAAATCGAGTTAACAGAAGAAATATATTGGAATCGTACTGACCTACTTATTTCGGTCAGCTGAGAAGCTCAAGGTCGTTCCCAGGTGTCGAAGTCGGTGTGGCCCAAGAGGGGTAAATAATACGTGACGTAGGTGCGCTAATTTATGTGCATATGACAATACTATACGGTACTTAAGGAAGGTAGGGGAGTATGCGCTACTTATTTATGAATGGCTATGAAGATATTATAAATCAATGGCTGCCAAGGGACGTGACGAAATTATTTCAAATTTGAATCTTTCACTTGTTGCGAAATAAACCAAAGTGAATCCGGCTTCGCAAGGATAAAAAAATGTTCGTTCAGTGGACTGTATAAATATTAATTTGTGGTAAATTCGCAAACACACAGAACTGATCAAAGTGTCACTCACCCATGTGCCTCCGTCGGGGAATCTGATCTTCAGCCAATAGATACTTCGTCTAGTCTTCCTGGCGGTACCGCCGCTAATCACATTTACACTAATTCTAAGGATGAGGAATATCTTGAGTAATAAGCGTTATAACAATGAGAAAACACAAACTCGAGAAAAAACTAAAATGCTATGTTCTTTCCATAAGATCTAGGAACTCAATGTCTATCTTCACATTTCTCCTCTTCCGTCTCATTTTCCCACTCCCACAAGTGACTATATCAGTCTGTGTGATACCTCACGCGCAAAATAAGGTCGAAAGAGTTGAATCATGCAAATGAAAAATTCCCATTTGAAATATACAATATACATATAAAATCCCTTGGCAAAATTAATTATAATTATAATAACAAAAAAAAACAAATGCGTCAAGACGCAACAATATATATATATATCTTTATAAATATACAAAAAATGAGAACAATTTATCATCCATTTATAACGAAGTGATGTTTGATTTTTTATTCTACTGGACTCGGGGAATAGGCTTACACAACCGAATGAAATGAGTAATAATTATCATTGAAAATTGGATTCAGATATCAATCTGTATGCCATTTCAGATTGTGTGCAATCACCATAGATACTAAATAGGACATAGGAAATGCTAAAATTTGATATGGATTTATAGTATATTTAGTGCGTTTCAAACTGCATATTCTGATTTGGGGATTGAGTCAGAACAGTGAACTCGATAGGAATGACGAATGTGATTATCGAAATTGTATATATGAATGTCAAGTGGATTTATTGAGTTTGTATCAATTAGTCATTGCGAAGTTCTTTGTTGATTTCGACAAGAGTTAATTAACAAATTGAATAATGAACAGATGTAATAACGAAATATTTTTGTTCATAGTTTCCAAATATGTTCACAATCATGTTGAATCTGTAATATCTCAGTTGGATGATCGTGAGTTTATTCCTGCAGTGCATTTGGAACTGATTCAATAATACTGAAACGTGAGAACGGCCATACCGATTTGGCTAACTTTTTTTTAATGTTCTTAATAGCCAGAAGATGGTTGATACGAAAAAAATAGGAAAATTTCCCGGGAAATGGAAAATTCTGGTAAGAGATTTGGCGAAAAAAAAAACTATCGATTGATTTATTATCAAAGATTCACTCAGCGATTACATTGTCGCCTTCCAAGCAAAAAATCACAGGAACGAATCCAGGTCAGATTAACTTTTATTTTATAAAAACATCGGCTGGACCGATTTGGCTAATTGTTTTTTCAGCTAATATATATATATATATATATATATATATATATATTTGTGTGTGTGTGTGTGTGTGGGAAGTACTTGCTGAGTAGTTAGGTACAAAACTAGGGATATTGGGGTAAGCAGCAATGGAATAGTAAACTTTTCAAGGTTTATCCAAGCTTTCCATTATCAGGGAGACTACAATAGATGAGAAAAAAAACAGTAGTAATAGATATTAAAGTGCGAAACATGCTACTTACAACTTTGTTGAGGTTGGTTTCAATGATGTTAAACTTATTAATCTACAGAAAAAAAACAGACCAAGGAATAAAAGAAGTTCAAAGTTACTACAACCAAATTAGCGTTGTTTAAAATTATATAAATATAAATGTGTACTCTATGTGGTGTGACAATTGAAACTGATAGGTTAGGAATGAATCTCGCAATAATATTTGAGCCAACGACAGCTGACGGGTGTTACTTGAAAATAGTTTCAGTGGTGCCAACTGTTAGATAAGTACCAACTGATGTTGCCAGGTGGCAATAATAGAAGAATTATCATTCATCGTTGTCAATTTTGATTGATATCTGAAGACAATAAATAAGAGTAGATCTCACTCAAATGGTTAATATCTGTTTTTTTTTCCTTTATTCAATTGTTTTCTTGGGAAATGAAAGCCATTTCTGAAATTGTTCACTTAGATGTATATGACTCTGTCGCTAGCACTTTTACTGAATCGCAATTCATCTGGTGGTCAAATTTATTCACATGTTCTGCCAGAGCACATCTTTCAGGATGCAATCTGTAGTCACTTTCATGAAAAATTATTCTGTTCGATGATGATCTTTGTGTTTTATATTGTTAATTACAACCATGACGAGGAATACTATAAATTACATATTGAAAGTAATGGGGTTTTATCTTTAACTCTAGAATGAATTGATCTGATTGTAGGAACTGTTTGATATGATATTTAAAATTTTTCGGGATTGTGAAATAGTCTGGTAAGTTAAGGAGTGATGCTAGTGAAGTGGAAAGAGGTTGAGTAGGCGTAGTGTTAGTTTCTTGTTATTTGAGACAATGTTCGAATTGATACTGTTCGAAGCTAGTACTTCTGAGTGAGACTAAGTATTATATAGAATGTTATTAAGTTCTTGAATATGCATTTTCTAAGCGAAGGTTAGAGAGAATGTTTGAATTCTATTTATGGAATTTAGGATCTGAGATTTTCAGTACTCTTGATTTCATTTGTTTTACCAAGTTCACTTTCATGTGATATGAATGGTAATTCAGGTATCTACCTGAGCTGCATGGTTCCGTATACCAATCTACCAGTAGCTTGTTTTCTGTTGGTATCAAGAAATGGTACTGAATTTTCGCTGGTCCCAGTTTCAATTGTGAACTGGAATCTCATCCACACCATCATTCGGTAATGCTAATATAATATCATCAACATATTTTTTTATGAAGTTTAGATTGAAATATAAAACTGGAATAACATTTGTCTAACAAATCATCCATGACGTACGCTGCTAAAATGGGTTAAATTGAGGCCCCCATTGGGGTACCAGAGGTTTGTTCACAAATTTTATAATTGAAAGAAAATTATGTATTATCAAAAAGGAAAGTCAACAAATCCAGAAATGTATCTTCGTTAATGCTACAATAATTATTATTACGATCCCAATTTTTGTGTATCTCATACATGCATCCAAATAAACATTGCTGAAAAGGGAGACGAGTGTTGAATTATTGACTTTATTAGTGACTTCAAATGAGTCTTTTATATAATATTCATTGTCAAAGTTGTATGTGTTAGTTGAGATTTCTGTCAAAAAATAGGCTATCCTTTCAGTAGGGTCTCCTATAGAAGCCACTATAGGTCTGACTGAAAGGGTGGGCTTATATATATATATATATATATATATATATATATATATATATATATATATATATATATATATATATATATATATATAAACGGTGACGTCCCCAGTAGGTAGTATCTCTATCAAATCAACCTGAAATGAGTGCGCTAAAATGTTGATACCCACATGTAATAAAAATTATATCTGCTCTGGCTTTCTGGTCTATATTATTCCATGCATCTGCTCCTGTGGCATCATCCGGTTTGATCGTTCCGCCATTCACATGAGATATAACCATTGCCCCCTTCTACACATTCCAAACATCGTAGTTGATTTTGGACAGCTCCTCTACTTGATTCAAGTGTACAGCCATTGAAGAAGTATATTATTATTACTTTTTTTACAATAGTTATACTGAGCTAGCTGGTCTCATAACCTGTTGTTTATTGAGCGAGAAATGAAACATGCTCAACAAATTATTTGACACGTAATAACATATTCTCAAAAGTCCTCTCCCCCCTCTTATTTTTGGAACGATTATACATAAACAAGTGAAATTTGGAAACTGAATATTAATGGTTGTAAACTTCTAGTGATGATAGATGACGAAATCGTCAAAGATGACGTCACAAGGCCATTGTGACCAATAATTTTAAATGGAACCCTACGGCAAGCGACACCTCTTTTAAAATGTATCGAAAAAACCTATTCAATGATACTAATTTCGTTTGTGTTTATGGCAGTTTTGGCAACTCGCTTTTGAAAAACGCAAAGCTGTAATGATTTAAATCAGTTAATACTAAAATTCCAAATTCAAGCTCCGCCTCTGGATAGTTGTCAAATAATCTGACCCTAATTCGGTGTTTTTGTAATTGTCCAAGTTTTTGTACATTTAATAATTTGTGTATTGTTGATCGAACGTTTAACTGTTTTAGCAGCTTTTGGTACTTTTAATATTTTTGTACATTTCAATAATTTGTTAAACTGGTGTGAGCCGAACGTTTCAAGAAGCGAAATGGTACGTGCTTTAGGTGATAAAGTAGCAGCGATCCTAATTCTTGGTGATACTGAACAACATATTCATGCAGCAGAACGCATTTTTCATAAGAGGTTACCCAATCGCACCGTTTCGAGGACTTATTCAAGGAAGCTTCTTCGTAAGTTTGAAACAATGGGTAGTATTAATGATGCGAAACGATCTGGCAGACCAAAAATTTCTGATGAGAAGAAAGTTGATATACTGGCAGAAGTAATAGGTAATCCTACTTCTTCAACAACTCACGTTGCATCTACCTGTGGAGTCAGTCGAAGTACAGTACACAGGGTGTTGGAAAAAAACAAATTTCATCCATACAAATTAAAAATGGTTTATCAACTTTCAAACGACGACCCAGACCGAAGACTAGAATTTTGTGAAAATATGGAAACTAGAATTAACCAACAGCCAGACTATGTCAAAACAATTTGTTTTAGTGACGAAAGTACTTTCCATCTAAATGGAAATGTGAGGTATTGGAGTGACGCAAATCCTCACCTGTTTCGTGGAATCCTTGAAATTTTGGAAGATAATCCAGATGAATTCGGCAATTTGGAGATAACATTCCAACAGGATGGTGCTCCTCCACACTATTACGGTGCAGTTAGACGTTATTTGGATGAGGAGTTTCGTGGTAGATGGATTGGACGACGAGGTTCAACGGAATGGCCAGCTCGATCACCGGACCTCACACCTTTGGATTTTTTTCTGTAGGGGTACCTCAAATTGAAGGTTTACGCCACCGAACCGACAATATTGACGTTTTAAAACAACGTATTGTTGCAGAATGTGAGGCTGTTTCCGCAGACACATTTGCAAAAGTACGAGAAGAGTTTGAAAATAGGATATTTCTCAGTCAGGAAGTAAATGGAGGTTACTTCGAGCAATTTCTTTGGGTAGATACTGATTCTTAAATCTGTAATTGATATCATACTGAATGGAATTTAAATTTTAATGTTTACTAATGAGCCATTGAAACTGCCATGAACACAAACAAAATTAGTATCATTGAATACGTTTTTTCGATACCTTTCAAAAGGGGTGTCGCTTGCCGTAGGGTTCCATTAAAAATTATTGGTCACAATGGCCTTGTGACGTCATCTTTGACGATTTCGTCATCTATCATCACTAGTAGGGAAGTTTACAACCTTTAATATTCAGTTTCCAAAATTCACTTGTTTATGTATAATCGTTCGAAAAATAAGAGGAGGGAAGGGGACTTTTTGGAGAAGCACTGTATAAGAAATGTTCCCACAATGAGAAATATTCTTCTACCCAAAAATACCTGGTGACAATGCCATGCCTATATCTTCTTCACTTATCAACCGATTTGAATGACATATTGTACATGGATATGAGACACAATTTCGAATTGACAGACATATGAGAACAAAATGGCCGACTTCCGGTTCACACCAAATTCGATTTTTCAAATGGAACACCCTGTATGTTTGATGTTTTCCAGATTCTACTGCTCAAATTACATACGAAAGTGTTGCCAAATTTGTATTGTACAATTAACAAAAAATAATTTCTCATTTTTTTTCAGCCCAGGAGGCCTTGATCAGGTTGAAATCTATACTAATTTACATCAGTAACTCATAGTAATGGTCATTTCATCGATAAGATCAATAATAAATCCTACAGCAGAAATTGACATTTTCTGTACGCATTTTTAACGGAAAAAACGTTTTTTCTAATGGTACCTACCGAATACCATATTGCCATCCGATAGAGAATTTAATTACCAATTCAACAATATACAATATGTACCACTTTCTTTTTGTTCAAAACTAAAGGGGTCAATTATTGAATTTGTACAATATTTCATATGATGCCTACAAATTCCAATGAGTGGAATCGCGGAAAACAGTAGGTGATTGATGACATGTCAGCAGTGAAATATCAATTTTACTTGTCATCTCGTTTCGTTTGTCAAAAGTTTTTTGAAATGCAAAACAATAATCGTTAGTCTCGAAACGAACAAATCGATATGATATCGATATACGGAGAATTCCAGAAGAACGCTGTCAATGCTAGTATGCTATACGAGGACCTATTTCAGAAAATTGGAAATGATGCTAAGGAAAGAACCAGCTGATCAAAACCACATCCACTTCATCGTCAGTGAAGAACCGGAAACTAATGTTTTAGTATATGATCATTTTTCTCCATCTGCCTCAGAGCTAGAATTAGAAATTGAATGTGGGATCAGCAGGGAAAGTGCCAGAAATGTATGGAAAAAACATAAATATCGCTCCTATAAATACAGTTTGCATCAGTATGTATATGAAAATGACCCAGAACGGAGACTAACTTATTGTTTTGGCTTTCGCGTTATCATGATTGGAATGATGGTTTTGTTTCGAAGACATTGTTTACAGATGAGTAAAAGTTTACGAATAATGGTATGTTCAATAGGAATAATACAAGGTATTGGGCTCAAGAAAATCTTAGGTTACTGAGAGAAGGTAATTATCAAGGAAGATTTGGATTCAACGTCTGGGTAGGAATCATAGGGACAAGAATCATTGGACCAATTATTTTCGACGGGCCTTTGACAGGCCAAAGATATCTACAATCCTAAGAGAATGATATTCAAAATAATATCAATGATTTACCTGAGAACATCGGGGAAAATATGTTTTTCAGCAGGATGGTGCAGGACCACATAATGCTAATATTGTTATGCAATATCTAAGTGATACCTATGGGCAGAGATGGATTGGGACAAATGATCCAATCAGATGGACAGCCATATCGCCCTATTTAACCCCTATTGATTTTTATTTATGAGGTCACATAAAATCCAAAGTATAGTCGAGGAGACCAACTCCTTTGGAGATAGAGTTGACCGCGCATTTCAGGAAATTCCTGCTCACGAACTTATAAATGTGATGAGGTGTACAATAAATAGAACTAGTCTATGTGTTACGGAAAACGGGCAACACTTCGAACATATCATCGGTCATTAATAAATAAAATGACTTTTACATGGTTGTGAAACTCTTCTATTGAAAACAGGATAATGGTATTGTGAGTAATAATTTGTACGTTGAATGTTTCACTGTTTCAGTCATCAGATTTATTCAAACAGTTTGATTATATTAAAGTTATCTTTTTTGTAATGGGTTTATGATCATTAGATCATTTTTGGTAATTCTTTGTTACTATTCTGAAATGAAGTTTGAAAAAATGAATAGATGTCATGTTACCTACCAATTATATCAGATTGATTTCATTTTGTTAGATTGCTCTCTACGTTTTGAACAAAAATAACGTGGTACATAATGTATATCGTTGAATTGGAAATTAGATTCTCTATCGAATGGCAAGATGGCCATTGGAAAAAAAACGAAACTAAGATGGGGGATGCTAGGGGGTATCGCATTCCCGCCCCCTTTATAGATATTTTCCCTGTTTTGGCATTTTTGAGTCGGTAAATATGCTAAGTGCAGAGCAGGTATATTTAGTTGATAAATTTTGAGAATTCACCGTATTGAAAAGGAGGTTGAAAGCACTGTTTTTCCGCGGATAAACCGAAATGATTCATCAAGTTGATTTTGTGAAGCCTTACCGAGTCTAGAATATGTCCTGCATGGGTGAATATTGCAAGATAAAACGTACTCATTCAGTTGAAGTACTTTTTATTTTAGGGTTCTGTTTTATTTTGAAAAGAATCGGAGCCAAAAATATGCAATTTTCAACAGAAATATTCGTCCACTTCGATAAGTTTTCTGAATATTTGACAATTACATTTTTCATAATTTTTATCCGGCCAAAGTTTCGCTTTGATTTTTTTTTTCGTAATATTCTTTTTTATTGTTGGATCTGGAGAGATAAACTATACTGTTTTGTTTCAGCAAAGGCATACAGATACTGCGATACTACGGGTACATGGGAAACAAGAAACAGTACAAACGGAACATATGAATATACACATTACGAAACTTGTATAATGCCTCAGATACAAGAATTGGCACAAATGTGCGAGAAATTTGGACAAACAACGTGCAGTCAGGTTGGTTTTTATTCTATTTATGTAATCTGAGAAATATTCGTGTAGTACCTATATTCACATCCCTTTCGTGATTCGATTTTCATTAAAAAAATGTGAAACGATAACTAACTGTTTTTTTTTCGTTACAGATCGCAAAAATCACAAGATGTATAGAAATGGTCGGTTTATCGTTCTCCTTCGTATCACTGATGATTTCTTTGTATATATTTTTCTCGTATAGGTGAGTAAATAATTAAGTTGCACCATTTTTTCCGTAGATTGAGTTTAAGAAATACTTCAGTGATGAAATTCACGTACAATTTGGAAGTGAAATTTTGTGTCGTAATATTTTTCATTTCATCCTGTATCGTAATATAACGTTGTCAGTTTGAATCCGGGAAATTATATAATATATCACTAGGCCGGGAAACTCATTTTCTCAGACTGAAACTTAATTCTAGTATCTTAACTAACACAGGGTTGATTTTCAACAAATATTGTATTTGAATATATATTCTAATGAAATTACTTATAAACATCAACAGCAATACTGCAATTTTTTGCTTTTGGCTTTGATGAAGAACCTGCACAAACGTTTCTACCTCGGATAATCTGCTGCTTGCGGAGGCAAAAGATCCTCACAATGTTTAATGTTGAAAAAAATTCATTTAATATTTTACAAACTGATAAAATGTCTCTCTCTGGATGGTTTGCGCATAAGAGGCAAATCCTCTACATAATTAAATTCGAATCTTGGCAAACTAATCGACCATAATGATAAAAATAATTCTCATAGATGCAACTAAAATCACTAAAAATAATTGAAGTCCTAGAAAAAAAAATTGCGTTGTGAGTTGTTTCTAATAAGTATAGTATTTGGTTTAAATTATGTAAGTTTGGTGATCCACAAATATGTTCTTTAAATGTCTTGGCGTGGGATTAGGATCAATGTTATTCAGGAAAAACTATTGCAATCTTGTCAACGTTTCTAAATTTAATGAATCCATCATCAGGGCTCTGTAACAATGAGTTTTGCTTTACAAATCTTTTTG
This sequence comes from Gonioctena quinquepunctata, assembly GCA_018342105.1. NCBI lineage: Eukaryota > Metazoa > Arthropoda > Insecta > Coleoptera > Chrysomelidae > Gonioctena > Gonioctena quinquepunctata. The sequence continues at coordinate 37,576 of JAFIRS010002843.1, read as the reverse complement.
AGAAAAGTTGAATAAGGTAAAGTAATAGAAAAAAATGTAATAAGAAAAGTGCCAACAAAATATTGAAACATTTCCATGGGTTTAAAATATACACAACAGATTCCACATTTAGGTGTGAATCTGTGATTCTTTTTATATTGTTGGAAAAAAAAACAGAACAGTGGTGGTCCAAAAACCTATACTGATAACGAATCATTTTGGTAGCTGACCTATCAGCTTGAAATATGCCGTGTTTATCCTTATATATCTTTTCTGGCATTCACACTATCTTGGTAAATAACTTATATCATTTTGCTGATTAGTCCTTCACACAAATATGTTTTTTTATAAGAATGGTGGGATGTATGGAATCAAAATATCTGCCGATGATTTGCAAAGCTCGTCTCGTACCTCTTCAATTTCAATGTTTAGTCGGTCATATTTTTTGAAACGGCGAAAGATATTGATCACAGATAAATTGATTACATTTGACCCAATAATCGTTCCAAACAACACATACGTACATATACATTGTGTTACGCCACTGGTCTATTATGTAATTATATAATAAGATGTCTAAACCCCTCACTAACTGCCCATGGTGAGCTATAGTAATAAAAAGTGTGTATTAGAATTAATACCAACCTGATTACTCCCGCTATGCCACTGGCTGGTTATCGGAAGAAATATTGAACACTAATAAACCAGTAACGCTAAAGAAATCTTAAATATAGTATCCCTATACTTGATTAATCCTTCTCTGTAAAATTGCTCGTCAAAGTAATTACTTTGATGTATAGGGAGCATCAATTACTTGGGAATAATTGAACCGAAATTATTTTTCGAGAGCGGCTTCAAGAAATATCCCTTTCTCTCTATACTTGGTAGTGTGGGGCGTTTATCTAGAAGTACAACCGATCTCCGAAGTTTATACCAATAATGCACTCGGAAATATATTTATATACAATGATTAAATATAGGTACCATAACCTGACAATCATGGCTCAAGTTGATAGAATCAAAATTATGGAACAGGATTGGCAAACTATAGAGAAAAACGAAAACTATTCTTTCTGAATAGTATTGTCATAATATAAATCGGAAAATGAACAATATTAAAAATAATATCGATAGAAAAAAATACTGGAGATTTATATTACAGTTTTCTTATATGAACAAGAGCTATGGAGATATATGTATGCCAAAATACCAAAATACTAGTCATGTTGAATCCTTTCACCCAAAACATAGGTTCAGAAAAAACAGATGACTTACTCCAGACCATCAACTGTCATCACTGTATGCACTCGTTATTTTTATTTTACACGATAAAACTTTAATGGAATGCTTATCACTGTATTGTCCAAAATTACGCGTTTAAATTATTATCTCGCACTGTATATTGAAGGAAAACATCTCTGGTTATAATCTTATGCCGGATTATCTATTGTTTTGGTAACCTCAGGATGGGTGTTTCGTTTAGATGCATTTCAATTGATTATAATTTGCTATTGCGAAACTGGCGTGGTGAATTTGGTTATTGGAAATTGCTGTTCGTGTTCTAGAGTTGACTTATCACTTGACTTTTCTATATCTTGAAAAAATAGCATGACCGTCTGCATAGCCATGTTATATAGACTTAACTCTATCGTACTATGAACTACGTTGACATGTTACTTAAACGACTTCTGTTTACCGAATTATTTTCTTTGCCACGGTTTCGCGCTTTTATATCATCTCCCCTTCCATGGATTGCTTTGTTGGCTCGCGGGGTCACATTCCTAACGTTGGTTATCTTCTACTTGTCATAATAAATCACCTTCTTAGTAATTAATGGCTCGTTACGGAAGCCAACAAAATGTATAAAAAAATTATTGATTTATCTATTTCGTGATCGTATTGCATTTAATGAGCTGTCAAAACCTATAATTCATAGTTTCTTTGTTTACTAATGAAATTCCTTAGATATGCGTAACTCGGAGGGTGATGAGTTGTTAATAGCTCCTTTGTAAAAAAAGTGATTTTTTTTATGCATTCTCGAGCTTGCAGGTTTTGAGTTGATTTCAACGGGCCTTGTTTATCAGTTCGGTCGAGAATTCGATTTCAAAATTTATTTCCATTCCCAGTGAATTATGTCTGACCATAGAGTTCATATTTATTAATAACTTGTTTTTACTTATGTTTGAAAACATTCCTGTACTTATGAGGTTATGACAATTGGACCGAATAATCTGACCACAAATATTGATCCAATAAAACTTTGCGTTGATAGATCATGTACGATTTAACTGAAAGATTATTCCTAGCAATTCCTAACTATTATTTGGTGCGATTTATTGCATTCAACAAAGTGTGAAAATAACTGATTTGTTGAAGTTTAATTCCTGAATGATAATTCATAACAAATTATCAATTACGAAGGATCACAAAAATTTGAAATGAAAAAGTACATAAAGTACTATTTTCCGAAAGAGGCTGGATACTCGAACTCCAAAATAACTCTGACCGGTTGAAATCATAAAGCCGCTTCCTAATTGTTATTCCTGTTTCCAACAGGATTGTCAGTAGACTAGCACCACAAATCTTGTTGGGCTGAGCGTTTTTGGTATGAACAAGAAATGGAAATTGTTAGAATTCCATTTCCATTTCTTGTTCATTGAGGTAGGTCCTCCTCTTTCGTCTGGGAGTTGACCTACATAAGCTGAGTTAATTGGATAGGTCTGTAGAGCATTCCTCGTCAGCATATGTTGTTCTTCGTTTATTTGATGAGACAATATTATCTTCAACCTCGACGTACGAAGTGAATATATAAACAACATTACACGTGCAGGTGGTTGTTCCAACCGAAAATTTCGCTGTGAATATTCGGCTGAATTATTATACAAGTTTATATAGGATTTCATTTTTTATTAAAGTCTTTGAGAGTGAATTTGGAAACTTGCAAATCCGAGAGGTAACCTATTCTGTCTTTGAAAAATGACAAGTATCCAGGCGGTTGAGATGATAATAATAATAATATTTGACACACACAAAGAGTTACAAACTGATAACATGCTTGACTGCAAGTCACGAAGTGTTCACACGAACTTTAAAAATAATAATAATAGTTTTATTGCCATGGGTTTCAAGAGAAACATCAGCAACGTCAGATACAGGAGGTAAGGAGTACACACACTAGATAATCCGACAGACGTTGTCCTGTCCATATTTCTGTATTCCCTAAGAGAAATTCCTCAAAACTCCCGTCTTCATAAAATTTATTTTTTTTTCTGTGTTTTCTTTGTGTTGTTCCGTTTAGGTTATGCTTTTAACTCTGTCCGCTTTCCGTTATCCCGTTTTTCCGTTATACCATTTTTCCGTTATCCGCTTATCCCGTTTTCACCGTCATCCCGTTATCCCGTTATTCGGTTTTTCGGTTATCCCGTTTGATAGCTTGATGAAGTGGAGCGAGGAGAGTGATTTATTTTCACCTTTTCAGTATCTGATCCTCTCTTTTCTGCAGTCAGCTTTGTACCAATTATTATATTTATTCCACCTGCTATTCTACCTCAGAAAAAATCTGTCGTTGGTAATGATTCCCCTTTACGATATCAGTTTTCGGATAATCTTACACGACACATTTCAGGATTTTTAAAATTTTGAGTGAGCCATTTAGTATCTGCACTTGACGCCTTGGCGAGTCTTGGATACTATCAGGTTATATGCAATCCTGTTCTTTGAACAGCATATGTTGACCGATGTGAAGTTAGAAATGAAATCTCATCCACGAATTCTGACGCATAGAAAATTTTATGTGTATGTATATACAGGGTGATTCAAAAGTACTCTGACAAACTTCAAGAGGTGATTCCTCACAATATTCTAATATGAATTGTCCGAATAAATATATGTCGGGAAACGCTTCGTTTCCAAGATACAGGGTGTTAAAGTTTTATTTTTTTTAAATAACTTTTGAAATACTGACCTTTTTTAAGAAAATTGGTATTGAGAGGTTTTTGCAAATTCAAATTCGAACCTGATATTATTATTGCTTTTACTCGTAGGGGGCGCCACCTACGTGTCTTTTTCTTTTTTGAAGATTCATAACTTTTTTAGCGTACTACTTCACATTTTCCAGTAGAAAAATCAATTCCTCCATTATATTTACGTAAGAAAGCTACCCCTGTTACAAGTCGCTATAAACAACCATTTTCTAGATATTTGGATTTGAATATTTCAAGTCAATTATTTGATAATCGATGCGTGTTGAAGTTATTACCATTATTTTGCATTTTTCACAAGAATGCTTAGGAAATGATTGACGTTTAAGTAAGTAGTTTTGGTAATTACATATTATGTGACAGTTAAACGTTTGTTTTGTTGAAGTTTCTGTAAGTTTCAAAACACTAATTTTGAAAAAATGCATTATTTAAACAATAATGCTCATTTAGCGCGCGCGAAGCCAGACGTATTTACCAGGAGCGATTTCCTAATCGAGTACTGCCTTCAGCTCCAACATTTACCAGTCTCCATCGTCGTTTGGCAGAAACAGGTAGCTTCAAGGGGGCAGCTGATATTATTGGAAGACCACGAGCAGTCCAATCCCCAGAATTGGAAGAAGCTGTTTTAAACGCTTTCGAGGAGAATCCAGAAACAAGTACAAGAATAATTACTGAAGCTCTCAATTCTACTAAGTCCACAATTTGGAGAATTATCCACGATCAACAATTTTATCCATACCATATTCAAAGGGTACAAGCTCTCTTGCCACGAGACTTTCCCCAACGCATTACTATGTGTCAGTGGTTTTTGAGAGAATTGGCTGAAAATCCTCAATTTTCAAGATATGTACTCTTCACGGACGAAGTAAGTTCTCTTGAAATGCTATCACAAACTTTCATAACAACCATGTTTGGGCTCTGGAAAATCCGTACGCAGTTAGTGGAAGACATTATCATTATAAATTTTCTGTAAATGTATGGGTGGCAATAATTGATAATTACTTGATAGGTCCTTCCTTTCTTCCGTTCCGACTGGATGGCATAACTTACAGAGACTTTTTAGAAAATGAATTGACAGGACTACTTCAGAATGTACCATTAGAAATTCGTATACGCATGTGGTTTATGCATGATGGGGCATCGGCCCATTTTAGCGTTGTAGCCAGGGTATTCCTTAACACTCTGTCTATCCAAATCGATAGATCGGTAGGGGTGTAGAAGAACCTAACCAGGCGTGGGCACCAAGGTCCCCAGATCTAATCATGCTAGATTTGTATTTTTGAGGACATTTGAAGTCACTAGTTTATAAAACTCCAGTAGCGAACGAGGAAGATCTGAGAAACCGAATAGTGGACGCCTGTGAAACAATAAGAAACACACCAATAATTTGGAGCGGGTACGAGATTCAATGACTAGAAGACTGAATGCCTGTATCTTCGCTGAAGGTGCCCACTTTGAACAATTTATCTGAATACAATTTAGTTTCCTTCATTTAAATTTATTCTACATATTCAAAATTTCTTGAAATACAATGTTGATATTTCTTGCAAATTTTACTATAGCAAATACAGATTTTGCACCCTTGATACAAAAATAACTATTTCAAACGAGTAAAAGTAAATAGAATAGGTGGCACCCCCTACAAATAACCAAAACTCCTTACCAAAATGTAAAATTAATTTCCTAAGCATTCTTGTGAAAAATGCAGAATAATGGTAATAACTTCAACATGCATCGATTATCAAATAATCTACTCGAAATTTTCAAGTCCAAATATCCAGAAAATGTGGGTATGATAGAGGAATTGATTTTTTTACTGAAAAATGTACTAGAAGTACGCTCAAAAAAGTTATGAATCTTCAAAAAAGAAAGAGACGTGTAGGTGGCGCCCCCTACGAGTAGGAACAATAATAACATCAGGTTCGAATTCGACACCACAAAACACTTCTCAATAGCAATTTTCGTTTAGTTAAAGTCAGTATTTCGAAAGGTATTTGAACAAAACGAAAATAAAAATAAAACTTCAACACCCTGTATCTTAAAAACGAAGCGTTTCCGTACATTTATTTAATTGGACAATTTATATTAGAATATTGTGAGGAATCACCTCCTGAAGTTTATCAAAGTACTTTTGAATCACCCTGTAGACTGGTCGAAAGCATAACACGAGTTCCACCAAATCTGCAGAATTGCACGGTGCCACAAATGATAACTTATGATCTATACTAGCAGGTGGTATCAATGGAATAATTATCGCCTCCCAAGTTTTTCAGTAAAAGAGAAAAACATTAGATTTTTTTATAGAATCGCGAGATTTTCGACAAACAAGAGCTAGAAAACAACTTCAACCAATTCTGCATAGTTGCATGGTACATGAAATCATTGCATATGATTCATTCTATAACGTGGTGATTGCGGAATGATTATTACCCCCTCAATTTTTCCATGAGGGAAAAAAACATTTTTGAAAAATCTGATTGAATCCGGAATTTTCAATAAAGGAAGTCAACCACATAGTACAAATCGATTTTCATAACTGTGGGCTGTATACCATTCATTTCTTCGAACAACTTTCAGGAAACAAATCTTTGAGTAAAGTACAAAGCATGGCACAATGTAGAGAAGAAGTAAAGAAATATCTTATCGAGAGATATGACAAATTAAATACAAAATGTTTGTTTTGTAGTACCAATAGTAGTAGTACCACGAGAAAATTGCCAATTTATGAATGTCAAACTTGCACTCCTGATGTTTGGAGAAAAATACGAGAGAGAAATGAAAGAAAAGTCACTATGTTTTCTCTGTACTTCATTTCGATTGGAATAGGACAGCCCCCAGAGGTAACTGATGAATCCAATGAGCCTAAAAAAACATCTAGTTATAGAAAACCTGGATCTTGGTGTTACTGCAGAAATTTGAGCGTTTTTCATATCTGAATCATTTGATCTAGGTACCATGCAAGTCTGAATTAGTAAAACATATTTTATATCACTGTTTATTGGAAATTTCGTGAAATTAACATATTTTACAAATGTTCTCTCCTCTTACACATAAACTGAAAGTGTGATAATCATTTCGCTAATACCACATCCTAGAATGAATCATATGCAGCGATTTGATTTACTGTGCAGGTCTACAGAATTGGTATAACTTATTTTACAGTACCTTGTTTATCGAAAATGTCGCGTTTCAAACAGATATTTCAAATATTTTTCTTGCTAACGAAAAACTGAAGGGGTGATAATCATTTTCGCTAATACCACATTATAGGATGGATCATCATGAAGAAGAGAAAACAAAATCACCAACTCAAAATGATGGTCTAGCTCAATACGTTTGTAGTCAACTGTTTCAGCTAAAATGAACCCTGAAGAAGACCGCAAATCCAGTTGAAACTTTGGATATGAATGGAAGTACATATTCATATTATCCTTACTTTCAAAACATGAACCAAATTCCCAAGAATCAACAAAATTCATATATATATATATATATATATGAACTGCATCAGATTATTGATAGTGACACCTATGATCTGTGCGGTGAAGCTTAAACCTAATATCGTGGAATTTTAATAGCACGAAATTTCGTGCATATTAACAGGTCACCAACAAATGTGTCAGATAGGCCTACCCATGATACCAATAGTCGTACTCCTCATGCGTTTAACGCAAACAAATATCGAGAATAAGAGAAATCTGTTTCGAATCCAAAAGAACCCACCATCCGTCTACAGCCTGTTTCATGCTTTCCCAATCATCAGGACGGCCTGTGGTCTCTTTCAAATTCGTATCAGATTTCTCGTAGGTGTTAATAGCCTTAGGCCAATACAAACATGTGAACTGCATCAGATTATTGATAGTGACACCTTTAATCTGTGCGGTGAAGCTTAAACCTAATATCGTGGAATTTTAATAGCACGAAATTTCGTGCATATTGATAGGTCACCAACAAATGTATCAGATAGGCCTACCCACGATACCAATAGTCGTACTCCTCATGCGTTTAACGCAAACAAATATCGAGAATATTTGTTGTATTGTTGTATTAGTTCAACTTTCCCCAAATTATTGAAACCTCCTCTAAAAGCTTGTTTCAATTGAGTTTTGCAGAATTTAAAAGGAATATTTTTTGTCCTGCTTTCTGTTTTATTATTCAATGGATAATTTTGATACCTTAAAACTTGCTTCGGTTCATTTCGTTTTTATCGGCTATGGAAGACTGCATAACTTGAAAATGAATTTTTAATTTTCTGTTATTTTCGAATACACTTATAACCTAAACTTGAATAAATTATTTTAAGGGGATATAATTTACAAATCCAGTGGCGTAGTCTGATTTTTATTACAAAATCCCTTCCACCACAAATCGCTCACATTACCATACTTTCAGGAGTTATAACTGTAGAACGGAATGAGCTATTGACTTCGGATTTTCGCTAAACAAATTCACTGGTGTTCGACTTTGTATCGGCAGTTTTGCCAGATTTTAAATATGTCTATAATCCATATAAAAATTTTAATCAAATACTTTGTTTCCAAAATTAAAGTTGTTGTAACTTCGTTGTTAACCAATATTTTTTAATGAAATTTCCATGGTTTTCATTTATAACGACAACGAATCGAGTGGTGAAGTCAAATTTTGAAACAAAAGTTGCCTAATAAACTTTTGCTGTTTTTGACGAAGAAAAGAAACCATAGAGTGCCTTGGAAATGAAACTAAAGTTATGAAAATTTGTGTGAAGATACAGTTTTGATGCTTGATATTTTTTTTTTTTAGAATGATTGAAAAATGCGTATTCTACAGGGGTGGTTCCATCTCAAATGGGTCACACTGTATATATATATATATATATATATATATATATATATATATATGTATATATACCGTGTGTAACAGGATCATGGTACCCCCCCCGTATCTCCTTTAGTTTTGAAGGTAATTGATTGAAATTTGGAATATCTGATATACATAATAAGCGGCACTTTTTGACCTACAAATGATTTTTTTTTCACTTCTGGTTTCGCCGGAAGTGATACCAACTGTCGATTTTTTGATATAATACCCTGTATAATATAACATTTCTGAAATCTGCATAATTTTCTGAATTCAATGCTACTAATAAGTGACATTTCAAAAGTCAATATTTTTGAAAATTCAATTTTTTGTTTTCGATTTAAGTGTGCCATGATGGTTCCGATTTATTCCAATTCACCCGTCTAATGCTAGAAAAATCGAAATCTCGTCAAAAATACTAAATTGCGTTTTTTATGAGCAAATAAAGTTTATCCTAATCGATTTTGGGGTGAAACTCAGTTTTTTCAAATGGAACCATATTGGTACCGTCGTACCATTTATTAGTACTATCAATAAGGAATTTTTTTTCATACCTGCTAATAAAATATGCGATAAATACAATCAAAATTACAGCTGAAAGAAAATAGGATAATATGATTACTTTGTTCTAATTTAATGCTAAGAAGTTACTAAGGGGGCTTTGAAATACAAAAATGAACACAAAACATTACAACAATTGTTCGAGATGCTGTTTATTAACGTCAATGCACTTCTGAACTCGCATAGCTTCGAATGCCTGTTGAAGGTAATTAGTTACTAAGGAGGCTTTGAGAACAATGCAATTATTCATTCAGATTGTCAAATAAATAGGTATTGGTTTATCGGTGTTTTTATTGTGTATTGGAAAAGTCTTGACATTTGTTGTTATTTTTATTCAAAATGCCCCACATTTATACAAGGGATGAAAAAGTAGACATGTTAATTATTTATGGGGAATGTAGAAAAAATGCCGTTGCGGCTAGAAACCTTTATGCCAACCGATATACTGATAGACAATGTCCAGCAAGAAATTATTTTAATCGTCTTGAAAATCAATTCCGAAGAGAGCCTAACCATGATCCCGAAGATAACGTTATCATTGACGAAGGAACGGAAATCAATGTTTTAGCTCGAATAGAAGTTGATAAAAGTGTTTCTTTAGGGCAAATTGGGTGTGAATTGGAAATTAGTCACCAAACGGTAAGCCGAATCTTGCACAAACATAATAATAAATCTTTCAAATATCAATTGCACCAGCACCTGTACGAAAATGATTATGAACGTAGGATGGAATATTGCAATTGGATCTTGCAGAATAATGTGCAGCCAAACAATGCTTTTTTGGGAAGGATTTTATTTTCGGACGAGTCTAGGTTTACAAATATGGGATTATTTAACCGACAAAATACAAGGTATTGGTCACAAGAAAATCAAAATTGAATGAGGGAGGGTAACTTTCAAGTGCGGTTCGGTTTCAATGTTTGGCTTGGAATACTCGGTCGTAGAATCATTGGTCCAATAATATTTGAAGGACGATTGACTGTAGATAGATACTTCGGATTTCTGCAAAATGAAATTGAGGACAGGTTAAGTGAATTACCTGTCCATCTACGACAGGGAATGTATTTCTAACAAGATGGAGCTCCTCCCCATAATTCAAGAATAGTAACTGATTACCTTCAACAGGCATTCCAAGAAAACGTAATTTCGACAAATGGTCCTGTGTGATGGCCTCCAAAGTCACCTGATTTGCCTCCCCTTGATTTCTTTGTTTAGGGCCATTTAAAAAACATTGTCTATGCAACCTCTGTTACAACCCGCAAAGACCTGGAGTTGCGAGTAAGACGCACAATTGATAGTATAACGGCCCAGCAATTAGCGAACGTTCTTCAAGAAACAGCTATGCGAGTTCAGAAGTGCATTGACGTTAATGGACAGCATTTCGAACAATTGTTGTAATGTTTTGTGTTCATTTTCTGTATTTCAAAGCCACCTTAGTTACTTCTTAGCATTAAATTAGAACAAAGTAATTGTATTATCTTATATTTTTTTAGCTGTAATTTTGATTGTATTTATCGCACAGGTATGAATAAATTCCTTATTAATAGTACTAATGAATGGTACCACGGTACCAATATGGTTCCATTTGAAAAAATTGAGTTTTACCCCAAAATCGATTACGATTAACTTTATTTGCTCATAAAAAACGCAATTTAGTATTTTTGACGGGATTTCGATTGTTCTAGCATTAGACGGGTGAATTGAAATAAATCGGAACCATCATGGCACACTTTAAATGGAAAACTAAAGATTGAATTATCAAAAATATTGACGTTTGAAATGTCACTTATGTGTACAGGGTGTTTTATCCAAAAATCGAAAATTGGTATCACTTCCGGCGAAACCGGAAGTGAAAAAAAAATCATTTGTAGGTTCAAAACTGCCGCTTATTATGTTTATGGGATATTCCAAATTTCAATCAATTACCTTTAAAACTAAAGGAGATACGAGGGGTGTACCATGATCCTGTTACACACGGTATATATATATATATATAGTGTCTGTCATAAAGTTGGCTACATATGGGAAGAAAATTTTTTATTGAAATTTCTGAAAAACTCTAATGGTGGTTCGTTTCTGCAAGCCTGACAACTAAGAAATTCGTTGCGAATTTTAAAAAAGTTGTCTTTGGTTGAAATGGGTCAAATTCCATTGAGAAACTGTGTTAGGAATCCAACGAGGACCATATGTACTGTTTAAACATGGTTAAAAATTTCGAAAATTAGCTTGCCAAAATGTCTGAGGCCAGCCCTGTTCAATTTCCTCAGTTGTGTGTCTCATTGGAAATAAAATCAAGTAGTCATGCAACAATGATAGAATTGTCATGTTAGAAAGTTTGTCACGAATTAATATTGTTTTCATAACATATTCATCGTATATTCCGAAAAAGAGTGCAAGTACCCTAATGAGAGAAGATAAAGTTATTTCCGCAATCCACGACTTAATTTAGTGAGTAAACTTTCCAATTTCCATAATGAAAATACTTGTGAGAAGCTGACTTTCCGAATAGAATACAACCGTTGTCACGTTGACATTTCAAAATGTACATATTTCTTTAACGAGCTGATTATGAGAAGTTCCATGTAAGGTATCGACAATGCCTTAGCTTTCAACAAACCTGCTTAACATTTCTGTCCTGTTTGATAGACAGGTGGTCCTTCATTATTGTTACCCAAAGTTCATTAAAGTTTTCAAGAAGAAAAATACCAAGTGGCTGTGGACTCATTTATTTCTGGTACTTGATTGATATCGCAAGATTTACTGTCCATTATATCGAAGAACAAAATTAACTACAACAAGAAAGGAAAATTAGTATATTCCCCTAGCATTTCATTTCATGTACCAATTTTGAACCAATTGAAAAAAAAACAATAATACCATTTTATTCCTTTACCCTTACTAAGAAACATTATCAATTCTTGTTTTATCTGGAAACAGCTTTAATAACCTGAATCACATAAGTTTGGGTCAAAACGAATCGAATTTTTGTGGAATAGACATTTCGCGGGAGATTAATTATGAAAACACGATTCAGTCTTGTCACTAGGTGTAATCATGCCCTGTATATTGATGCACATGAGCTCATTCAATATTCTCAACCCGTAAATAAAATTCAAACCAACTGATATTTGTAATTAAAACTCAATAATACATTATTTATCCTAATAGAATTGAGTATTGTTTAGATGGATGTGGAAAAATAAAAAAACTCATTAAACAAATAATTAACAAATTTTCAATATTCTACGTGACCACCTTCGCGCCCCATACATTGAATTGTTCTGGAAAACATTTCGCGGCGAACATTTTTCAACATGAAAGATAAGACATAAATTAAACATAATCGAGCTTATCAGAAAGAAACATTTGCATTCAATGTCCATTGATATTATATGGAAGTATGCATGGATTCTCAGGTGAATATCATTCAACGTTCTGCGTGGTATTTGCCAGGAAAGTAGTTGTTTTTCACCTGAGATCTACCAATTTCTGGTTCAATTTTATATTGAATCCCTTATGTGAAGAAAACCGTTTAATTCAATTTTTCTATTCATTCCACTTCACATGGCACTTATCTTTCACTATATGCTAGACGGGCTTGCCACTCCTACTGAGAAGGAATCTTTTATTCAGAAACCTATCGAGGTGGGAGATTTTCGGAGTGTTTCTTTCTGTCACTAGGTACCGCCAGTTAAAGTTTATCTTTTCCGGCGTACCTATAGGTGTTACAAGCTCGATGATGGTTTGTTTACGTTGTGTCTCACTTCAGCCAGAGTTCTTTGGACCTTTGGCTAGTTGACTACTCCGTACTGATGAGGGCCAAGAAGCCTGAAACCGGTATGCGGATTGTTAGGTGAACACGACATAAATTAAACATAATCGAGCTTATCAGAAAGAAACATTTGCATTCAATGTCCATTGATATTATATGGAAGTATGCATGGATTTTCAGGTTAATATCATTCAACGTTCTGCGTGGTATTTGCCAGGAAAGTAGTTGTTTTTCACCTGAGATCTACCAATTTCTGGTTCAATTTTATATTGAATCCTTTATGTGAAGAAAACCGTTTAATTCGATTTTTCTATTCATTCCACTTCACATGGCACTTATCTTTCACTATATGCTAGACGGGCTTGCCACTCCTACTGAGAAGGAATCTTTTATTCAGAAACCTATCGAGGTGGGAGATTTTCGGAGTGTTTCTTTCTGTCACTAGGTACCGCCAGTTAAAGTTTATCTCTTCCGGCGTACCTATAGGTGTTACAAGCTCGATGATGGTTTGTTTACGTTGTGTCTCACTTCAGCCAGAGTCTTTTGGACCTTTGGCTGGTTGACTACTCCGTACTGATGAGGGCCAAGAAGCCTGAAACCGGTATGCGGATTGTTAGGTGAACACGACATAAATTAAACATAATCGAGCTTATCAGAATGAAACATTTGCATTCAATGTCCATTGATATTATATGGAAGTATGCATGGATTTTCAGGTGAATATCATTCAACGTTCTGCGTGGTATTTGCCAGGAAAGTAGTTGTTTTTCACCTGAGATCTACCAATTTCTGGTTCAATTTTATATTGAATCCTTTATGTGAAGAAAACCGTTTAATTCGATTTTTCTATTCATTCCACTTCACATGGCACTTATCTTTCACTATATGCTAGACGGGCTTGCCACTCCTACTGAGAAGGAATCTTTTATTCAGAAACCTATCGAGGTGGGAGATTTTCGGAGTGTTTCTTTTTGTCACTAGGTACCGCCAGTTAAAGTTTATCTCTTCCGGCGTACCTATAGGTGTTACAAGCTCGATGATGGTTTGTTTACGTTGTGTCTCACTTTAGCCAGAGTTCTTTGGACCTTTGGCTGGTTGACTACTCCGTACTGATGAGGGCCAAGAAGCCTGAAACCGGTATGCGGATTGTTAGGTGAACACGACATAAATTAAACATAATCGAGCTTATCAGAAAGAAACATTTGCATTCAATGTCCATTGATATTATATGGAAGTATGCATGGATTTTCAGGTGAATATCATTCAACGTTCTGCGTGGTATTTGCCAGGAAAGTAGTTGTTTTTCACCTGAGATCTACCAATTTCTGGTTCAATTTTATATTGAATCCTTTATGTGAAGAAAACCGTTTAATTCGATTCTTCTATTTTTCAACATAGTTCTGTTGATCAGTGCTGCCCAATTTCACATACAAATTTTCTAAATGTTCTACAATTAGAAATGGGCGTTGTTTATAAACATTGCTTTTCAGGTAACCAATATTAAATTTAGCAAGGCTAAATAATGTAATATCAAGTTTTAATAATAAATATTAGTTGGTTTAAATTTTATTCGGAGGTTGTGAATATTGAATAAGCTCATGTGCATCAATATACAGGGCATGACTACACCTAGTGACAAGACTAAATCGTGTTTCCATCATTAATCTCCCGCAAAATGTCTAATATAATAATATTTGATTAGTTTGACCCAAACTTATGTGATTTGGGTTATTGAAGCTGATATCTGAGGTCACGTGATATAAGTCGCAACGGATTTACTAGTTGTCAGCAGGGCCGCCGAGAGCTAGTGCGGGCCTTGGGATAGCTATATGTTTCGGCCCCGCTTAAATATTGACCATTTGAAATAATCATGGTGAACCTTTTACTTACCCATATTACTCCTGATTTAAAAAAAACTAAAGGCTTGATGATCTGATCATTAAATGAAAATGCTTGAGAATCAAAATAAAAATGTATTATATTAAAAATAAAAACAAGTTAAACAAAGAATAGAAAACAGAACTCTTATCCTATAACTAATAACAATAATACATATAAATGAACAAAATAAATAATAAATCTTACGGATCAAAGGTTCAAGACATAAAAGTAATTCTCAGCATAATGGAGCCTTACGGAATTTTCGGTGTGCAAAGTTATCAATAATTTCGGAAAAATCACAATTTCTGGCTAATTCCGACTCTATTGATAAAATAGCTAGGTCAGATAGCCGCTGTTGAGTCATTGTAGACCTCAAAACATTTTTAATTCTAGATAAATGACTGAAAGATCTTTCTCCTTCTGCATCAGTAACAAACAACGTGCAGAACAGTCTCAGTGCAATTACAATGTTTGGAAACAAAGTGTCTAGATTTAATTTGCATATTTTATTTTGCAAATTTAATGGTGTAAGTTCCATATCTTCAAAATTTGCAGTATAAATATTTTTGAGATGTCTGATTTCATCTATTAATTGGGGGTTAAGAAGATCTTCAAAATATATTCTGTGTAGATTGCCGACTTTTTCCTCAATTTCGTTATCAGTTGCGTTTTGAAAAGTCCAAAATATATCGAATAAATTTGTAATATTTTTTGCGGCTCCAAATCTGGTTGATATATTCAAAAGAACAGAATCTACAAGGCCATAAAATATATTTATTTTAAAATTTTCCTCAGAACTTAAATCATTATCAGGCTCATCAGATTTAGAATCGTCGATCATTTTTCTGTTTCTTTTACGTTCACGTTTAACCGATAAATCTTTTGACATTCCTAAATGTTCAGCTACAAGTTCACATTCATTTAATATGCTTGACCAAGCTGCGTCACGGAGCTGCGCGGCAGAACTTCAACCAACCCTTTGCGTTGTGTATACAGAGTCGGAAGTCAGAATAGCCCGTTACGTTGTGAGACACACTTTAAGGTTATACTTTGCACAACTTAGCGGTCCGAGCTCCAGGCCCCCTTTGTGGACCGGGCCCTGGGAATCTTTAGGGATCTTTATTTTGGGTATGCAGTCGTAGGGATGAAGTGAGTATACTCTTTTTTCTATTCGAGCTTTCGAGACTTTATTGACTCTTCTTCAGGAACTACCTCGTATTATGCATGAAAAACAGAGTCATCAAAACCAGTCACACTTCTTTACGCAATCAAAATTTAAAAAAACTTGCTCATCTTTTCATTGACAGTGGTTATCCTAATCGTTTGGTTTATAAATCAATTTTCAGCAGAACCTCCATAGTAGATGAACCTTCGATTATCACAAACCCTTCCGAACACAATCTATTACCGAAATACTTATCGTTACCTGATATTCACACTATGAACCATAAGTTCAAAAAAATCTTTTCTAAATTTCCCTCCATCACTATTACGTACAAGAATCAACTTACTGTCAATAATATTTTTTCTAAATTGAAAAACAAAGACCCCATATTAGAACAATCCAATGTAGTCTATTGCATTCCTTGTTCTCAATGTAATAAAAAATATATCGGACAAACTAAAAGAAAACTCAAAGATAGAATTTGCTCGCATAAAAGTGATATTAGGAACCTTAAAAAAAGTTGCACCCTAGCACAACACACCTTAGAAAAAGATCACAAACCCGATTATGATAATGTCAACATATTGGATCATGAATCCAATTTAAAAAAAAGAACTTTTTTGGAAATGTCTTACATATACAAAGAACCAAATTCAATGAATGCCAAAACTGATATCGATAACCTTAGTATCATTTATTCCTACTTATTGAGTCTCCCTCCACATTCAGATAACACTATTAACCATTTTTCACAATCTCTTATACAATAATTTTTTCAAGTTGTCACCCTAATTCATGACTATTGGCCCAAATCATAAAATTGGCAACACTACCTTTCAAAGATGGTTAATACTTCAATTCCTCATATCAATCATTATTTTTATTAGACATAAATTTCACTTGATCTTGTCAACATTGTGTCAAATGAATTTCTTCCCTTAATGTACAATCCATAAGTGTTTTTTACATCAATTTTATTTATACATTGTACATTAGTTGTATGTTCTTCATTAATATGTGTTCCATGTATTCACAATTTTGCTCGAAGTTAACCTCTTTCAAAAATTTTAAAAAATTAGTTCCTATTGCCATGTATTATATATATATTTTAATTTTCTATTATAGAATTATATACCTAACATGAAATAAATAAAACTGAAGAAGTCCCAGGCCCGGGACGAGACGTCTTTAACAATATAAATGTATCAATAATTGTGGAATCCAATAACCCAAGAAACTACGGAAAAAAAATATACAGGAAGGATTAAAAATATTTAAATATATATATATATATATATATATATATATATATATATATATATATTGATGCTTCTGATCGTAATAAAAAAAAAAGGTTGAAGTAACAAGTAATGCAAACTGAATTAACAATAACAATATGAATATTAAGCAGAGATCCGATATATTTGAATTAACCTTTTTATACAAAAACAAGAAAAAATGGCTTGCGAAAACGCATAACTATTTCATTTTGAATAAATATCATTCATGTTTCACGTAACAGGTAAAACGAACGTTTTGTAAGCCACAATAAAATAATTTGGGAAAAGTTAGGTTCGATTTCGTCATCGCGCGGACCCTTGCAGGGTCACTTCAAAATCAACAAAAATTGTCAATTGAAAACGCATAACCCATTTCATTTCGAATTAATATCATTTACGTTTTACCTAACAGGCAAAACAAACTTTTTGTAAGCCACAATAAAATAATTTGACAAAAGTTAGGTTATATAGCTATCGTCAACACGCGGACCAATACACGGTCACTTGAAGGTGAATTTCAGAGGTAATTGTAACTTTTTAGTTACTTTTATTGAATGCGATTCGGGGAAAGCACTCATGGAGATTGCAAGAACGTGGCAACCAATACAACATATAACAATCAAGTGCCTGCCACATTGAAGGTTTGATGGAAGTTTCTAAAACGTCACCAAAACTATCATACTCTATTGAAAGTGATTGTGACTTCCAAGTGATATTTAAGTGGTTCAGGATGGTTTTGAAAGTGGATTCATAATGTTTCAGACACCTCAATAAATTCTAATAAGTTATAGAACTGTGGAGCGGCTACCATAGATGGGAATCACCTGACTATAACCATGCAAATATTAGATTTTAGTTATTTTCACTGTATAGTGGTAGATTTAGTGGTGATAACGTGATAACCATCATAACCACCGAGTCGGAGTTTTAGTAGCAGTTTCCGTCACTATGATGCTGCTTGGGTTTCAGAATGAATGCCAACATTTCGGTGCTATTTGATTTGTAGTTGCGTTCCACCCAGAACGTCATAAATAGATTTTCTGTATTGATAGGTACAACTTCATCAATATTTTTGTTGATAACCTCATTTGAAGTTGCATCAAATCGACTCATTTCACCGTCTACAGCTACAATTATTTTTTGTCGAACTGTTAAACTTTGTTTTGCTATCCATGGTTACATCGTTGAAAACACCAAAGCTGATAGGCCAATCGGAATTGAAAGACAGCTGATATTTTCGCGATAATACAAGTCGTCTTCGGTTTTTGATTGGTCAGATCAGGTGAGAATTCTGAGATGAGTTAAATAGTCCCCAAAATGATTTGGAATATTATCATATGAATGATCGCTTATTTCCATCACTGAGATTTATGATGATCATCATTGATATTACTAATAATGATACCGTTTTGAAATTTGTCATTTGTCATTTTCAGGGTACTGAAGAACAACAGAACGAAAATCCACAAAAATTTATTCATAGCGACCTTGTTACAAGTCATAGTTAGGCTAATCAAATATATCGACCAAGGACTTGATCCGGAGAATAAATTTCTACACCAGGTGAGTCCGATAGAAATTGAATTTGAAGAACGTAACT
Organism: Gonioctena quinquepunctata; assembly: GCA_018342105.1. NCBI lineage: Eukaryota > Metazoa > Arthropoda > Insecta > Coleoptera > Chrysomelidae > Gonioctena > Gonioctena quinquepunctata. The sequence continues at coordinate 18,522 of JAFIRS010002843.1, read as the reverse complement.
GTCCCTCAAAATGTACCGAGCATATGGACAATTTTTTTTATATGATGAAGTGATTGCTATGTTAGTCTCTTGTTAGAGAAATTGATCATTCCATATTTTTGTACACCTGAATAATATAATGGATACTTGAACAGAATTGATCATATGCATAATACGGAACTGAAAAGTTGAAAATAAAAACTTTTTAACAAAAAATTAAAGCGACGAAAAAACAACTGAAATGCAAAAAATTAAATAAACCTTCTCAGTCTAAATGATAATTGAGCTCCTAAACTAATGTAAGTAACTGATTTTGAGTCCGCGCCAAACAAACTAGCAATTGAATTAGGTGAAGCGTAAAATGATGGCAGCGAGATGCACGGCTGCGTTTTGATGACTTCTTTCATAGATAATGATCTTCGATAATTGTTTGTTTGGCGCCGACTCAAAATAGTTACTAACATCAGTTCAGGAGCTCAATTATCATTTAGACTAAGAAGATTTATTTTATTTTTTGCTTTTCAGTTGATTTTTTCGTCGGTTTAATTTTTTGTTAAAAAGTTTTTATTTTATACCAAATGAATCTGCATTAACTCTAATCATAATTTTAACGGACTATTTGAATATTCATTTACTTGGACTTTCAGCAGTTTATAAAGAAAGAAGCGAGGTTGGAAAATTGATTGGTTATTGTTTTGGACTGTTGTTCCTAGAACCATCGGATGTTGATGTGTATATTTTTACATTATCTGCTATACAACCAAGAAATGATGAAGTTACTTTGTTTGCTGATTATTTGATCAACACCCACATATCCGAGGATGCCGTTTTCCACCCCATTCATGGGCATCAATGAAAACTTAAAAAAAATAGAACCGACGAAAACAGAAACTGAAAAATAAAAAATTTTACATTCTTATTGATAACTAATCTCCTAAACTAATGTATGTAACTAATTTTGAGTTGGCGCCAAACAAACAATCAAACAAAGATCATTAAATTAAAAAACAAATTATCAATACGCCACCGCTGATCCCGCTGCCACCATTTTACGCTTCACCTTATTCAATTGCTAGTTTGTTTGGAGCCGACTCAAAATTAGTTACATACATTAGTTTAGGAGATTAGTTATTGATAAGAATGTTTAATTTTTACTTTAAAGTTTTTGTTTTCGTCGGTTTAATTTTTTATTAAAAAGTTTTTTTTTTCAATTTTTTGTGGCTGAAATCTACTGATTACTACCTACTTGATTTTTGATAACTTCCAAAATACTCACTTACCCACCTTACTTCAACTGTTAACAGTTGAATAATATGATTATCTACTTTAACTATTTATTGTTATATAATATAAATTATTTTTGATAGTTCTGTTTGGTTTATTCCATCACTTCGTATATTCCATCCTTTCATAGAATGTAATTATTGTGACGGATGAAGGAGAACAAAAATAATGACAATAGCGATCTGTCAATGTCAACTACATATGTGTGCCAATGTCCACAAGTGAAAAATCTATCATCCCCCATTTTTCTACTCATAGGGGAGGATTATTTCATTACGAATCCAAATATGATCAACTATGAGATATACTCTAGCTAATAAAAAAAGAATAATCCAAATCGGAAAACCCAGTACAAAATTATGCCTTATAGAATCGGTTAACGGGCCAAAATTCAGAGGGTGAACAATCAATACCCTCCATTTTGCTACCCATTTCACGCTTTACCTTATTCAATTGCTAGTTTGTTTGGCGCCGACTCAAAATTAATTACTCACATTAGTTTAGGAGCTCAATTATCATTAAGACTAAGAAGGAATATTTTATTTTTTGCTTTTCAATTGATTTTTTCTTCGGTTAATTTTGTTGTTTAAAAGTTTGTATTTTTCAATTTTTTGTGGCTGAAATATACTAATTACTACCTTTTTAATTTTTGATTACTTCCAAAATACTTACTTACCTAGCTTACTTCAACTATTAACTGTTGAATAATATGATTATAATAATAATAATAATAATAATGTTTATTCACTAGAAAGGGAATTACAATGAAACATAGAAATATATAAGTAAATAAACGGAGTAAATCACAGAAGCAAAAAGATGCTTGTTTGTGATGGATAAATTAAATTAAATTACATTGTACCTGATAAGGACCACAGAAGCAACAAATACTTGTATGTGGCTTATATGGTTTGGAATAGATAAGTACAGATAATCACTTTGTTTGAAATTGCTTGATCTATAAATATTTGAATGTAGTGTGTTATTATGGCTAAAAATATAAAGTTAAAAACACAGATAAAAATATTAAATCAATATAAAATCACAACGATAGGGACTATTTAAAATCACGTAATCTATAAATATTTTAAAGTCTGCCAATATAATTTAATTGGGAAGTATATAAATAAATAAATTCACAGAATTATTAATATTTAATTACAGGAGTAAAATGTTCGTAATCAAATCAAATGTTAGAATCTATATATAAAATAAGACATGTAAATTTTCAGTTTATAGAACAAAATAATATAATATAATATCACAAAGAAATCAAATCTTCAAAATTAACACTGAAACCATTTACGTACGTTATTCTTGCCAATTGTCTGGAGAATTTACTGAATTGGTGTCTATCAGTCAGTGACAGATAAGTTTTTGTTGCTGTCTAATTTCTCCGGTCAAAAATTTCCCGAATTATCTACTTTAACTATTTATTGTTATATAATATAAAATATTTTTGAAAGTTCTGGTTAGTTGATTTCATCACGCTGTATATAATTCCATCCTTTCATAGAATATAATTATTGTGACGGATGTAGGAGGATCTGTCAATGACAACTACATGTGTGCCAATGTTCATGAAAAATCAATCATTTCCTATTTTTCTACCCAAATTGAAATATGATCAACTATGAGGTATACCCTATCGAATAAAAAATGAATAATCCAAATCGGAAAACCCACTACAAAATTATGTCTGATAGAATCGGATAACGGACCGAAATTCAGAGGGTGAACGATCAATATTCTCAATTTTGTTACCCTTAGGGATGGAATTTGTTGTTCAAATTCAATTGAGTTTAATTTCGAAGTACTCCCTATCCAATAAAAAAAGAATCATCGGAATCAAACTGCTCTGTAAAAAAAAATATACGCGTCGACTAGAGAACCTCCTCCTTTTTGAATTCGTCGGTTAAAAACCGCAAGCGAATCTCGCACCACCAACGCATGCAAATCGTTCCATTCGCATATCAGCAAAACTTTTATTTCACCACATGCTTCTGTATTTTTTTTCATTGACTTCCTCATTAATTTTTAAAATGAACAATTTGCAAAGTATTTTATAAAAGCCAGACTAACAAATTTCATAAAAAAATTACACCTTTTGTCGGAAATTCAATTTGGCTTTCGAGAGAAAAAATCAACGGATTATGCTATTTACAAACTCACACCATCAATTTATGAGTCACTTTTTGGATAATGGCCAAAAATTGGTAGTTTTCATGACCTTTCAAAAGCTTTCGATACAGTCAGTCAAAAGAAATTGCTGAATAAATTGAATTATTATGGAATCAGAGGAAATCTTTATAGTAAATCAGAAGAATATTTGTCAGAACGAACAGAACAGTTGCAAATTGATGAGGTATTCAGTAGTCCTAAAAAAATAACTTATGGTGTTCCATAAGGGGCTGTTCTGGGACTAGTTCTCTTTCTTTCTATGTTCAAAATGGGTGGTTTGGGACAAATCATTAGTTTTGCAGATGATACACTTGTTTCATATAAACACTTGGAATGAACTACGAGAAAATATTGAGAATGATTTTCCTAGAATATCCAAATGGCTTCAATTCAACAAACTTTAGTCTCAACTTGAATAGGAGCTGTTATGTACCATTCTGTTCATATTCAACAGGATTACATAAATTGGGGGATATTGATGTTGGTCTGGATGTTGAAATTCCCGAAGCCCAATCCATAAAATATCTTGGTATGATGATATATCGACACTATATTCTGTGGTCTCGTAGTAGAAATTAGTTTCGACTATAATTACTCATTTGCACGGTTGGAGACTTGGATAAATATCGATAATAATCATAATAATAATGAAGGTCTTTATTATTTTCTGTAGAGAAAACAGTAGCTCCACTACGAAAATGTTCTTCTACTTAACCCTGATACAGTGTTTCAAGGAGAACATTGCCTTTTGATTGACAATAGACAATGAAAGAAAAGGGATGATTATCTTCATACTTATCAGTTTTTAGGGCAGCGAGAAAGAGAAATATCTAGACTTGTTTTTTGAATAGTTCGCTTTTATATTCAGATCTGAAGCAAGTAATGCTGAAGTTCTTTATACTTTCACGAACGGAGTTATACAACTGGTAAATTTGGTGAGTAAAGGATCGCCTGAATATTTCAGTTTTGAATTTAGGTGGGGAAAATAATATTCACTATAATGCATGGTGGCTCCTCTATCGGATTAGTTTTACAAGCCGAATTGAACGGCCACCTAAAGTTGAAGATAAACTTATTCAACTGACATTGAGCTTGACCTTACTTTTTGTCAACATAGCACGAGATGAAAACAGATAATAGGTGACGAAAGGACTGAAATCGACTCCAATATGAGAAAGCAAACTGGCAGGGAAGTTTTACTTCTCCAGGGTTCGAGTCAACAAGCGGCCAGAGTCAGAGTTGTATCCGGTTTCCGTTTATACGAGAGTTGCAAGGCGAACTTCCTAAGTCTTGTACCATCCCTTCAGGATGCGATACTCGGGAAAGAAATGAATTTTGAAGGAGCTTTCTTGATCGTTTGTCTTTTATTAGTGCTCCCTCAATATTTCTTTCATTTCTGTAGTACTGAATAACCACGACGAAAGTCAATATTTGTTGCGGAAAAAACGTTTCTCTGGATAACTGACGGCAATTCTCGTTAGGGTGGATGTAAATAGAGCTTAATAAGCCTTTCTTCTGAGAATAGTGTGGCGAATTTGTCACGAGAGGCAGCACTTCTAGTAGGGACAAACATGAAAACTTCTCCATTCAAGATAGTGTTATTTAAGTGATACAGTTGAATTATTTAAAATAATAAGGTACATGAAAAAAATTATTTTTTCGTGCAATCGCACGCAAAGTGAGTATTTTGCGTTCTCAAAACAGTCCGCAAAATTTAATTCCATGGCCGTTACCCATAGCAACGGCCGCCAAACCAAACGTCACTTCCAAATTTGACATTTATAAAATACGACAATGACAAGGATTATTTTTTATTGAATACAGCATTAATTTTTGAATGAACAACAAAAACATACTTATATTATTTTTCAGGTAATAAAACGGAAAGCGCGAGTTTACAATACTTTTAGCTCTGGAGAAGTGCAAGACACTAAATATTACATCGGTAAAGACATATTTGCGTTTTGTCAAGAACTGTCAAAATATTTTGTATATATTCAAACATATTATTTCCATAGCAACGCTGTGACTTTGTTGATTATAATGAACCGATGTTGATTTTGAAGCAATAATATATTTATTTGCAATTATCTAGTTTGATAATTCTGACAATTGAACGAAAAATAGTGTGTATGCCATGGCCGCGAAACTTTTTAGCGACCTCAAGATTATCCGGCCGTGGCATACAAATACTATAATAACCACAATGCCATTATTACATTGTAATTTTTCGAACTGTACTTAAAATAATCGCTATCCAGAGAAAAACGTGTTCTTCATACCATTCATAAAACCTCACATTGATGAGGTTAGATGTAATAAATATCCATGGAAAGTAGGTTTAACAAAAACAAAAATAAATAAATATTCATATATGTTTGCTCTTAACATTTTATTGGTGGTAAAGGTAAAACTAAAAAAAATCCTGATCCAGTTTTGGCAACGATTAGTAAGGTGGGTTAGGTGAATGTTGAGGGGTCGTGCTCATGCTCCCTAAAAATAGCTGTTTGACTATTCTTACGTGTTTCTGCCTCCTGAACACGAATCCGAGATCATTTTTAACTGACGAAACTAAAAAGGAGGAGGTTCTCTAGTCGACGCGTATATTTTTTTTTGCATGACCACGCATAACTTTTTACTGAGACGTCCGATTTCGATAATTCAGTGGATAGGGTGTTCTTCGGAGTTGGTCCCATTTGAATTTAAAAGATGAAATCCTTTCCTGAGGGTAGCAAAATGAAGGATATTAATCACTCACTCTCTGAATTCTGGTCCGGTCACCGATTCTATCAGGCATGACTTTGTACTGGGTTCTTCGATTTGGATGATTCCTTTTTTACACGCTTTATATTAGCTTCACTTGTATGTTTGTTTGTTTGTTTGTTTGTAACCGACTCCTTTGGGCGCGATTTTGACCCACTTCCAGACGTCCGAATGATTTGAAATTTGGCAAATGTTCATAATTCCGGTGACAATGCATTAAAAAAAAATTGTGTGAAGAAATGGTCCGATTCGCTTCAAAATTGATATCCGGGGGTTCTTGTGGTCGAAGATTATGATTCTTCTGTCAAAATTGGAAAATTCAGTATGGCGGCTCCAAAATGGTGGACGAGTTTCGTGATTATGGTCTGATTCTATTCAAAATTGGTGTGTGGGGGTTTTTGGGGTCGAATATTATGATTCTTCTGTGAAACTTGGAAAATTCAGGATGGCGGCTTTAAAATGGTGGACGAGTTTTGTGATTATGGTCTGATTCTATTCAAAATTGGTTGTGGGGGTTTTTGGGTCAATATATGATTCTTTGTGAAATTGGAAAATTCAGGATGGCGGCTTAAAATGGCGGCCGAGTTGTGATTATGGTCTGATTCTATTCAAAATTGGTTGTGGGGGTTTTTGGGGTCGATATTATGATTCTTCTGGAAATTGAAAATTCAGATGGCGGCTTTAAATGGCGGCCGAGTTTTGTGATTATGGTCTGATTCTATTCAAAATTGGTATGTGGGGGTTTTTAGGGTCGTAGATTATGATTACCCAATTTGATAAGATCATTCCATCTTTCAATTTGTGAAAAATAATGAAAAGAATAGTTTTTATGAATAAACCACACTAAAGAGTAGGAAATAAATAATAGTTTGAAAAAACTAAGGAACACGCTTTTATAGAAAAGCAGACTAAAAAAAGATAGAATAAGAAAAACATGTATTTTATTAAAAAAAAGCGTGGGGTGCATGGTATCAGTAATTATATAGTACATTACACACCGAGGCGATAACATGCACCCCACGCTTTTTTTTAAATAAAATACATTTTTTTCCTATTTTCAATTTTTTCAGTCTGGTTTTCTGGAAAAGCGTGTTTTTTAGTTTTTTCAAACTATTATTTATTTTTATTAGATAGGGTATACCTCATGGTTGATCATATTTGGATTTCGAATGGAATTATCAACCCTTACGGGTAGAAAAATAGGGGATAATTGATTTTTTCCTTGTGAACATTGGCATACATATGTAGTAGACAATGACATATCGCTATTGTCATTATTTTTGTCAACCGTCACAATCATTATATTATATGAGAGGATGGAATGATATACAAAATAATGAAATAAACTAACCAGAACAACAAAAATAATTTATATCACGACAAATAGTAAGAGTAGATAATCATATTATTTAACTGGTAATAGTTGAAGTAAGGTGGGTAAGTGAGTATTTTGGAAGTGATCAAAAAACAAGTAGGTAGTAATTAGTAGATTTCAGGCACATAACATTGAAAAATAAAAACTTTTTAACAAAAAATTGAACCGATGAAATACGGAACTGAAAAGAAAAAAATAAAATAAACCTTGTTAGTCTCAATAACTAAGCTCCTAAACTAATGGGAGACCGTAATTTTGAGTCGGCGCCAAACGAACAATCAACGAGGTTCATCAAATTTCTTCAAAAAAATTATCAGAATGTCACCTCGCAACTACGCCTTACCTAATTCATTTGCTTGTATGTTTGGTGCCGACTCAAAATTAGTTACTTACATTAGTTCAGGAGCTTAGTTATTGAGACTGAGAAGGTTTATTTTATTTTTTACTTTTGAGTTCCGTATTTCGTCGGTTTGATTTTCTGTTAAAAATATTTTTATGCACCGTTTTCGCGCAAAAATAGCACTCACGATGCCTCCTGCTTTCACAGCTTGAACAACGAACACCAAATCACTCATTTTCGGTACAACTCTGCACAAAATATAGCCGGTTTTATTGAAGGAATACTTACTTTTCACCTTTGACAGATGAAATTAAGTTAATATGGAAAATTAGGGTTAGGTCAGGTAAAAATGTTGAAGGAGTATTTTTTCGATAAAACCGGCTACATTTTGGGCAGAGTTGTACCGGAAATGAGTGATTTGGTAATTGTAGTGGAAGCTGGTGAAAAGAAGGAGGCATTGTGAGTAATTTTTATGGCGAAAACGATGCCTAAAAATTACCTCTTGAAAAATATTCTCTGTAATTAATTCATTTTCTCTCTGGAAATTTTAAGATTTCGACAAGCAAGCCACCGTTTTAATGTTGCTACATTATTATCCTTCACATTGAAAAAAAAAAAATTTGGCTCCTAGAACGTCCTCTTCTATCAAAAACGTTTTTTTGATGTTTAGTTTTACATCCACTTCAATGTGAGTTAGGTAATGTTTGTCCCTACCGGGCTACTAGCGGGGAATTTTTCGTACTTGAGGAAAGAGGCTCATTATCAAACCGCATGGTACCCAGGCATCATCTGGATTTTTATGACAATTCTAATACTGACGTTGAAGATAAATTCAAGAATTCTTGACTGAATTTATGAAAAATCCGTGAACAATGGCAACTTTGAAGGCATCTGGAAAAATACCAATTTCCAATGATTTGAAGGTTGTTTCTCATTATCTGGAAAGAAAACGAAAAGATCGAACATTTAAAAGAGTTGATGAGGCCAGTAGAATAGTGCCCACCTGGGACTCAATTACCAAGAAATTATTCGACCATCCTGAATATACCTTCCAAGCCCTGGGAGATATAAAAAAAATGGTTATAATATTTTTGCTTAGATACAAATATAATTTTTATTAACTTTCGGACCGTTTCTTATAATCACCCAATGGACTCACCGAAAAATGTTATTGATCAAAATACCTTCTGAATAGTTTACTGAAATTTGTTTTTAAACAAAAATAGGCAAAGTTACATTTGAAGAAAAAGGATAAATCTCCGCCTATGGTTGGCATTTTCCATCAAAGCGCAAATCCAATTATGTTTTATCAAAGGTGGATAATAAACCCAATCCTGACCCAATTAAGAATGTATATACTATAGCGATCACTTAACATACAGTGCTCGTCTAAAGTCCGTTTCCCCCTACTGATTTTTGAACTACCTGGTATATCGCAACGAAATTTGGAGGGCTTGAATAGGAGATGAAAACCTACTCTGTCATGAAAAAAATCACAGCTAAAAGTTTCAAAATGGCGGCTGAGCGCCATTTTCAATATTTTTTTTTAAACACCCCGTATATTATTCTATTTTCGAAATCTACTCATAATTTAGTTTTCTTCAGTACACTCCACTCCTGAATTCAATTGCTTTCGAAATATTAACGTTTGAAAAGTGACATTTTGGTCATTTCAAACCCAACCAAAAACAATGTTGCTTTCAATCAAGTTTGCATTGGAAAAATCGTTGTCGCGGTAACATCTTGTTTACTGTCATACTGAACTGCTAACTGTCAAATAGTCCGTTGAGCGCCTAAATCCTTTTATGAAAAGTGTGATCATGGCTCGTAGTTTAGACGATGAATTTGAAGCAGTTTTGATATTTGGAGAAGTTGGAAGAAATTATCACCTAGTAGTCCGTATGTTTAATGATAGATTTCCCGAGAATCCTATTTCGAAGTCATATTTGCGCAAACTTTTGAATAAGCTCCAAGCAACTGGTACGCTGAAAGATGCTCCAACATAATGAAGACCGCCTCTTTCAGAAGAAAAAAAGTAGAAATTGTTGCTGAAATGATAATCAATCTGACTCAGTCGACGTCTGCAGTTGCCGAATCCTTTGGAGTAAGTTCAAAAAGTATCCAAAGAGTCCTAGAAAAAGAGAAGTTTCATCCCTATAGAATGAAAATCCTGCATGCTCTCACGGAGGATGATCCAGACCGGAGGGTTGAATTTTGTGAGTGGTTAACAAGAACAATTGGAGGAGAACGGGGCTTCCTAAAACGTGTATGTTTCGCAGACGAACGCACGTTTTTTCTCAATGGAAAAGTCAACAAACAGAATGTACGATACTGGAGTGATACTGATCCGCATATTTTCAGAGATGGACCTACCCAGTTTCCTAAAAAGGTGAATGTTTCGAGTGAATGTTTCGACGGGGTTTTGGGCAGTCGCGTTGTTGGACCGATTTTCATCAGAGGCAATCTTACAGGAGTTTTTTCTAGAAATCTTTCAGATACTGAAATTGGACCTCGAATAAGACAAATTGTATCAAACAATCAGAAAGAGAATGAAAATCGAGAAATCATATTTCAGCAGGATGGGGCACCTCCCCATTTCGATCGCATGGCTAGAGAGATCCTCGATATAAACTTCCCTGGGCGATGGGTAGGTTGCAGGGGAAGTACAGAATGGCCACCAAGATCTCCGGATCTTACACCTCTAGATTTTTTCCTCTGGGGGTATCTGAAGTCGAAAATCTACGCCACTGAATGCCAAACAATAGAAGAGTTGGAACGTAGAATACTAGATACATTTGAAGAGATAGATGAACAGACTTTCATCAACGTGAGAGAAGCTATTTATAATAGGGCACTTCATTGTCAAGATTTAGGAGGGGGCCACATTGAACACGTGATGAAATGATTTTTGGGGTTGAATAAAAGTGTTATTCAAAAATAAATTATAATTTTTCAGCTAAATAATTTGTTTTGATGGTGAATCTACAGAACACATTCGTAGGCTTCGAGACTTTCCGGTTTATCCTCAATAAACTCTCCTTACGCCTCTTATCAGTCGAATTCATTAAGAGATTCAACTACAAATTAATAACAACATTCAGTTAGCAAAATGTTTTACCGGAAGTCACCAAAATCCATACTTCATTTTAAACCGGAAAGTTACTTTCCAAACAAAATATTTCGAAAACAATTGAATTTGGGAGTAGAGTGAATTAGAGAAAATTGTTGAGAATTATGAGCAAATTTCGTGTTCTATTTAAAAAAATTGAGGATGGCCCTCAGCCGCCATTTTAGAACTTTCAGCTCTGATTTCTCATGAAAAAGTAGGTTTTTCATCTCCTACTCGAGCCCTCCAAATTTCGTGGCGATATACCAGGTGGTTCTAAAATTAGTAGGGGGGGAACGGACTTTAAACGAGCACTGTATATTTTTCGTAGTTATTCAAAAGTATTCAAATATTCATGCTTGTCTGCCTGAATCAGTAGTGTTAGTGCCTGAATACCGCATTTCAACGTTTTCGTTCATCAAATGTTTTTTTGTTACAGCTTTATCTCAACGAAACCTGCATTTCCCTCCTCGAATACACGAAGACAGCAATGTTTATGTGGATGTTCATCGAAGGACTCTACCTTCATAACATGATAACAGTAACAGTATTCCAGGAGTACACGTATATAAAAATTTATTGCTACATAGGATGGATTGTTCCAGGCTTGATGACAGCCGTTTGGTTGATCATCATGTTGGTGATGGAAGCTAGAAAGTGAGTTGTTTTTTTTATATTTGGCATTTTTTTGGACTACATTTTTCGTAACACCGATCGCGTTGAATTTGTATTGTTATGTTTTTTTTTGTGTTGTTCCATCCAGATTATGGCTGTGGCTTCGCCCGCGTGGAATCCAAGAAAATAATACTTTTTTTTAAACTTTTTTTATTCGATCCCTAATAGTATTTTTAGAGGACTGCACGTAGCGGCCACGATTCTGGACAACTTTGAGTGTCAGAATATTAGCATACTTGAAGGTTGCTTTGTTAAAATGACGTAGGTTTGTCGACTCTGGGATCTTGGACTATATACCTATACCAGGTGACAATGGGACTAGGGCCATGCATATATCTCCTTCACTTATCAACCGATTTGAATGAAATTTTGTACATGGATATGAGACACAATTTCGGATTGACAGGAATATTAGAATAAAATGGCCGACTCCCAGTTTTGCCAGAATGGCCATCAACTTCGATTTTTCAAATGGAACACCCTGTATGTTTGATATTTTTCGGATTCTACGGCTACGACAGTGTAGCCATATTTCCATTTTACATTTATAAAGAAAATATAACTCATTAATTTTTTTCTCACCTTAGGAGTCATTGAATCTATACTAATTTACATCAGTTACTCATAGTGATAGTCATTTCATCGATAAGATCAGTAACAAATTTTCTGAACACATTTTTACGAAAAAATATTTTATATCAAATGGAACCTACCATCTTGCCATTCGATAGAGAATGTAATTACCAATTCAACGATATACATTATGTACCACATTCTTTTTGTACAAAACCAAAAACGATCAATTATTGAATTTTTACAATATTTTATACGATGCCTACTAATTCCAATGAGTTATCCGTTTAGGTTTGATGAAATGGAAGGTAGCCATCGAATCATGGAAAACAGTAGGTGATTAATGTCATGTCAAAAGTGAAATACCAATTTTAATTGTCATCTCGTTTCGTTTGTAAAAAGTTTTTTTTAAATGGAAAATAATAATCGTTATTCTCGAAACGAATAAATCGATATGATATTGATATACGGAGAATGTCAGAAGAACGCTATCAATGCTAGTATGCTACACGCTGTTCGTTATCTGTTAAGATGGCACCCATCGAGGACCTATTTCAGGAAATTGGAAATGATGCTGAGGAAAGAACCACATCCACTTCATCGTCAAAGAAGTCACGGAAATTAATGTTTTAGCATATGTTCATTTTTCGCTATTTGCCTCAGTGCGAGAATTGGAAATTGAAGGTGGGATCAGCAGGGAAAGTGCCAGAAAAGTATTGAAAAAACATAAATATCGCTTCTATGAATACAGTTTGTTTGCATCAGCATCTATATGGAAATGACCCAGAACAGAGATTAACTCATTGTAATTGACTTTTGCGTCATCATGATTCGAATAATGGCTAGATGAGTCTAGGTTCACGAATAATGGTATGCTCAATGGGAATCATACTAGGTATTGGGCTCAAGAAAATCTTAGGTTGCTGAGAGAAAGTAATTTTAAAGAAAGATTTGGATTGAATGTCTGGGTAGGAATCTTAGGGACAAGAAACATTGGACCAATTCTTTTCGACGGGCCAAAGATATCTACAATTCTTAGAAAACGATATTCAAAATGATGAATTGTATAACCAGTTACCCAATGATTTCAGACTGTACACACTAAGTAATTTCAAAAAGAGACTGAAACTTCCGCTAAAGAATAGGCAGTTTTTGTTCTTACGTTGATAGATCCCGCTTCTGATATATGTTTTGAGATCAATTATTAACCAATAAGGTTTAAAACATTAACGAACTTTATTATTAACTTTTTTTACTTTGTTGTTTGCTTAAGTAGATTATTTGTGATGATTGTACCTCATTTATTACTTTTCTTTTTGTTTTAATTGTTTTTGTTTTTTGTTTATGTTTTTTTTTTATTTTTTTTGTGGTCGAGTTGAAAAACAGCTATAGCTGACACTACGCCTTTTCATCGTTCACCTTCTCTCTATTAATTAATACTGTTGAAATTTTCCTTTGTTTTATGTAGTATTTGAAATGATGAATAAAGCCGCTTTATTATTATTATTATTATTATTATTATTATATCAACGATTAACCTGGGAACATCAGGAGAAATATGATTTTTCAGCAGGATGGTGCAGGACCACATAATGCTAATATTGTTCAGCAATATCTTAGTGATACCTATGGGCAGATATGGATTGGAACAAATGTTCTAATCAGATGGCCAGCCAGCCTAATTTAACCGTTATTGATTTTTATTTATGGGGTCACATAAAATCTGAAGTAAACTCGAGGAGACCAACTTCTTTGGAGGACTTGAAGATAGAGTTGAGCGCGCATTTCAGGAAATTCCTGCTCACGAACTGATGAATGTGATGAGGTGTACAATAAATAGAACTAGTCTATGTGTTAGGGAAAACGGGCAACGTTTCGAACATATCATTGGTCATTAATGAATACCTACAAAAATCTTAAGACTGTATATAAAAAACAGTTGAAGCAGGCAAAAAAATCAGCTAATGAAAAGTACATCGTTTTCTCTGATAATAAATCCAAAGCTTGTTGGCGGATTGCCAATTATGAGAGGAATAAAAATAATTTAAATCAACCTATTGACGCTATAACCCCAGATGAGTTCAATAACTTTTTCGTAGAAATTGCGGAAAATATTATCGCTTCCCTTCCAGAAATGACAAACACAGAGTTTTTGAATTTCAAAAGGTTTCCAACTCCTAACAAATCATTATTTTTCGCACCAGTAACTCCTGAGGAAGTTCTTGACACCGTTAAATCCTTGAAGAACACAAATTGCATGGATGTGTATAGTTTAAACAGTAAGATCATGGAAGACACTATTGACATTATTTTGCTACCATTAACCGAATTCATTAATTTGATCTTTCCGACAGGTGTTTTTCCCGATGTAATGAAATACACCAAAGTTATACCTCTTCATGAAGAAGGTGATGAAACATTGGTGGACAACTATAGACCAATATCTATAATTTGCATTTTTTCCAAAATTCTGGAGAAATTGATTAAGACAAGACTGGCTAATTACTTCGCATTAAATGGATTTTTCCATAAATCACAATATGGTTTTCGGAAAGACTGTTCAACATCTCGAGCAGTGATGAAGGTTGTGGGTGACATTGTCGAGGCAATCACACATCTGTGTTGTTGTGCGACCTGTCCAAAGCTTTCGACTGTGTCTCTCATGACATTCTTTTTGAAAAGTTGAATTATTATGGAGTAAGGAGGGTATCCCTAAATCTCATAGATTCATATCTGAAAAATCGTTCTCGAACTGTAGAAGTAAAGAATGTTACATCAGAGATGAAAAATATTTTTCATGGCGTACCACAAGGTTCAGTACTTGGTCCTCTACTTTCTATAATATATATAATTGATCTACACCAATTCCTATTGCCCAGTAAGTGTACTCTTTTTACTGACGCTACAACGTTGATTTGTTCTCACAATGAACTTGTACAATTAGAAACTCTATCGCTAGATATTCAAGAAAAAGCAAAGTACTGGTACCAAGTTAACAACTCACAGCTAAATGATAATAAAACCCAAAATATAACTTTTTCGACAAACTCTTCCGAAAACAAATCCGTTAAGCTTCTGGGTTTGACAATCGATGACAGACTAAACTTTGTTCCTCCCACGTCAGCTCAAATCTTACGTCAATACTGAAACTCTGAAAAGTACGTATTTTGCAATATTTCATGCACATATAACATATGGCGTTGTCATTTGGGGCGACTCCTCTAAATCTGTAGAAATTTTTCGACAACAAAAAAAGCTCTGAGAATTTTGGCAAACTGTGGTTTCAGAGAACACTGTCGCCCTCTCTTTGTTAAATTCAGAATACTACCGCTTCCGTCAATATATATATCGAACATTCTCTGAGAGAAATACATGAACAATCAAGTAGGTTGATTAGACAATCTCAAATTCATAGTTACAGTACAAGACAAGCAGATTTCATTAGGTTACCAAAGTACCGGCTTTCTGTTTCCCAGAAGAATTCTTTGGACTACAATCTTTTTAATATGTTGCCAACAGAAATGAAGACTCTAAATTCACTTTTATTCAAGAAAAAAATCGAAAATTTTCTTCTGGAACATTGTTTTTATTCAGTTTCTGAGTTTACTGAACATGTCAGGCGTTTTCCTATGCAATTTTGAACATGCTCGCCATGCTTGTTGGAAAATTTTCTGTTGAATGTGTGCAAAACCATAAATGTTCAATCCTATATCTATATTATATTTCTAAGTATGTATATCTATGTTCCGTGAAATGATGACTGTGTATAATTGTGTGTGTATGTTATATAAGTTTTAGAAATAGACACAGCTTTAACTATGCGATTGTATTCAGTGTCTGTGTAGTTTGTTTTGACTCATGTGTCAGATTTCATTCATGTATTTTCATCTTTATTTCTAGGAATCTCTATTTCATTTTATTTCATCACTTAGAGAAATTCTGCGATTTTAATTATGTTGTACCTTCTTATGACTTATGCAATACACTGTAGTGTCTGTTGCATCAATAAATTACTTACTTATTTAAAATGACTTTTCGATGGTTGTGAACTCTTCTATTGAAAACAGGATAATGGTGTTGTAATAATTTGTACGTTCAGTCGTTAGATTCATTCAAACAGTTTGATTATATTAAAATTATATTTTCTGTTACGGGTTATGATCATTACATATTGTCAAGTCGATTATTTGTTACCATTCTGAAGTGAAGTTTGAGAGAATGAATATATGTCATGTTACCTACCAATTTTTTCGGATTGATTTCATTTTGTTACATGGCCCTCTACGTTTTGAACAAAAAGAAAGTGGTACATAATGTATATCGTTGACTTGCTAATTGAATTCTCTATTGAATGGCAATATGGCCCTTGGTAGGTACCAATTGAAAAAAAAAACGATTTTTCCCCTAAAAATGCGTTTAGAAAAGTTCAATTCCTGCTGTGGGATTTGTTATCGATGAAATGACTATTACTATGAGTTAAATTTTTATTTAACCTGTAAGGCCTCCTGAGTGAAAAAAAAAAGGAAATTTTTTTTTAATTAAAAGAAAATTTTAATTTTAAGCCGTAGAATCCGAGAAACATCAAACATTCAGGGTGTTCTACTTGAAAAATCAAAGTTGGTGGTTATTCTGGCGAAACCGGAAGTCGGCCATTTTGTTTTCATATATTCGCCAATCCCAAATTTTGTTTCATATTCATTCACAAAATATCATTCGAATCGGTTGATAAGTGGAGGAGATATAGGCATGGCCCTAGTCCCATTGTCACCCGGTATATCCTTTTTCCAAACTCCTCCACCACAGTAAAATATATTATATCGAATTGACGTGCCACATATTCGGAGTAAACCATCAATCCAACTTCGGCATACAAAAAACTTAAGAAATTATGTCCAGAAAAAAAAAATCATCTAAACACATGTTACATAGAAATACAAAAGAAACAAAAATACATTCCACGTATTACTCAACGATAATATACGATTTGTATTCGCATATTATCCTATCGCTCATGTATCATTTTACAGAGCACCCGATACAAATCCAAAAAAAATGTTACAAATTTACAAAAATACCTAGACAATCATGACAACAAGTCAGAAGAATAGGCCTTTTCATTTAGATGATTTTTTAAGGCGCATGCGCTCGTTTTGAGACCCAAAGTCTGATTGGCTATTGGGAAAGTGAATAGCCATTGATTAGATTTGAAATACAAATTTGAGATTGGCTTAGTCAAAATTAGCGGTATTTTCACATTATGTCAACAGTCAACTTCATGACAAATGCACGTGCATACATCGCCGTTCGTAACTTTTTTTGTAGGTTGAGTACCTATTACCCATTTTATACCGCCAAAAACCTCTCATTCGTAGATAAAATAATGTACACGAATATTTTCTAATGGTGAGTTTTCTTCTCCATGTGAATTGAAGTCAACTATCCATAGGAAAATTCGGAAATATTTTAATTCCTTAAAAAAAGAAAATTGGACGTCAATGCCGTTGGGTCTGACAGGTAAACAAAGTAAGTCATTTCTCATCTAAATGAAAAAGCCTATTATAAATTTTCATTGGAGATCTAAACATCGATATCTTGGAATTCGATAAAAATACAATTCAATACACAAACCTTCTGAATTTCGCTACACCTCAACTATAAATAACCCAACAAGACAAAAGGCATGCTTAGATCATTCATTTATAAAAGCAAGAAGTAACATTATAGAAAACATACTACCAATTGTATTACAAACAAATATAACAGACTACTCAACTACTATATTACAACTGATATTTTTCATAGAAAAACCCCAAAACCCCCAATTTTAATATAATCCCATAATACAAAATCGGCCGCCATTTTAAAGCCGCCATCTGGAATTTTTCAATTTTTACACGAGAATGATAATATTTGACCCCAAAAACCCCCACATACCAATTTTAAATAGAATTAGGCCATAATCACAACACTCGACCGCCATTTTGAAGCCGCCATCTTGAATTTTCAAATTTTTACAAAAGTATCATAATATTCGACCCCAAGTAGGAGATTTAAGCCGGTTCTGGGTCTCCCCCCACCACTATGACGTCACGTGTGACCTTGAATGGTTGCAGGTGTGCAATGTGGTGTGTGTTTGACCTTGAGATTTGACTTTGAGATTTGTCATTGAGTTTTGACATGGGGTTTCGTCGACTTTGAGATTCGACTTCAGTTTTGACCTTGAGTTTGACCTTGAGATTCATAACA